>PVIU01006052.1:58965-106193 GCA_004026605.1 Ondatra zibethicus | reverse complement strand
AAAACTTTTATATCTTTAAAAATCAGTAATATCAACAACTGGCTTTGCTGACACACATTCGAATGCTAGTTCCAGAATTTTCCCTTATTTTTTTCTTTCCTGTATTTTTCCTTCTGGTGTTTACATGTGTAATTATGTATATGTGCACAAATATCTATCATCCATAGCAAAATCAAACATGTTTTTAATAACTTTAGAACTGACCATTTAGGAATATTGAATACACTTAAGCTGAAACAGAAACATTAAAAAAAAAAACACTAGCTGCAAAGTTAGCCTCAAAAAAACGAAAGAAACCAACTGAAAATGTAAATGGAATTAATTAGCTCATTGGAATTGCTGTCACAAGCAAAAATTTTTTAATTTCTTTGGTTTGTTGAGTGGTCAGTGTTTTATTTCTCTCTTATTATGTGAAATGAGAGAAAATTTACATAACTATTATATTTATTCCTCCTTTCTATCATACTGGTGGTACGAACAAGGATAATAAATCTAATCTAAGAATCTGAGTTTATGTCTGTGCCACGCATGAGAAGAAAAGCAGTAATTTTCCTGGAAGCTGGTTCTGCAATATTTTCTCTGCTACTCATGATGCTGCACTCATATTTCTGGTCATTTAAAAGATGGAACTCATTTGTTTATCTAGGTCCAAGTTATCACTTCTGTCTGTGGATTAGGATGCATGTTTCTGCTTGACATGACAAGAACTCAGGAGCCACTGTGTACTGGCTAGTCTCAGTTGTTAACTTGACTACCTCTAGAATTAACTAAAACCCGCATATCTGGGTACAGCTAAAAGAGATTTTTCTTATCATTCGAAGTGTGGAAACTCAACTTTAATTGGGATCTCTTGTGGTGGGAAGATAGACTGTTAATCTGGGCCTTGCCTTCTGGTAGTAGCCTATATAAAGGACATGAAAGAAGAAAGTTTTTACTCTTTGCCTGGATGCCCTCACTCTCAATTGACTGTTATGAGAGTTCGCTTATTCAGTGTTTCAGACTGACGGACAACTGAGACATCCAGCCTCTTGGACTGAACAACTACTGAATGTTCAGACTTCCCATTGGAAAACAGCCACTGTTGAACTAGCTGAATGACAGTCTGTACGTGACGGTAATGGCATTCATCATATATATATATAAAATGAGACTATATATATAGTCTCATTGTGTCAGTTCTGTTCCTCCAAAGAACCCTGACTACTACCCTTTATCTTGTTGTTTTTTGGTTACTGTTTTGATTGTCTTAATCTAGACCAAGCCCACTGTAAAGTTTTTGTTTGTTTAGATAGCATCTTAACATGTGTCCTTGGCTGGCCTGGAACTCTCTGTGTAAACTGAACTGTCTTCAAGCTCAGAAAGATCCATTTGCCTCTGCTTTCTGAGCACTGGTATTAAAGGAGTGTGCCAGCATGCCAGGTTCTATTTGAAAAGTTGTAGGATGCAAAGGTGGTTTCATTCTAAACACCTATGTTTCTTCCAAAAGTAAATGAGGAGGCTTTCCTTTGATGGTAAGACAAAATTTTAAAATTCTTTTCCTGGCACAAATATATTGTTCTACCTAATTATTTTCAAACTAGTATTTATTAAATGGAGTATGCAGTTTTGGAACTTTTCAAAGAAAAATATTTTATTTTACAGTTATATTTATAAAAATATCAAAATAACGATTTTTTTCCCTGAGGAGACAAAGAGAAAATATTGTAAAGTGTTTCTAAAGAATTTATTCAGTCTTTTCCATGCTTCCTTATCAAGCTGCTACTCAAAAGAGGAATCTTATTTATTTATGTATTTATTTTAACAATCAAGGCTGCCTTAATTCCACAACCTCACAATCTGGAACTAAGGATAATTCTGCTTCAGGTTTGTGAGGGCTGAGATTACCAAACTGTAATCTCAGTTTGAAAGAAATTGGAGGCCAGGCAGTGGTGGTGCATACCTTTAATCCCAGTGCTTGGGAGGTAGAGGCAGGCAGATATCTTTGGGATCAGTCTGGTGTACAAGAGCTAGTTCCAGGATAGGCTCTAAAGCTACAGAGAAACCCTGTCTTGACAAACCAAAATCCAAAAACCAAAAAAAAAAAAAAAAAGAAAGAAAAGAAAAGAAAAACACTTTGAAGCAAATAAGGCTATGCTAAATTCTTATAGTGAATTTGGTAACAAAACTTACTTTCTCTTCCTCCACTCTACCAATGCTACTGCTGCTAATAGTGTCTCTGCTTTGCTGCTCACATCAAAGGAAGAATATGACACTTCTCTCCATGCTCAGTCCATTCCCAGCAAAGAAAAACTCCTCACTATATTTTAAGAGGTCTCAATTTTTACAAACCAGCGTATGGCGTGAAAGAACACTGCTTTGTTTGTTTGTTTTGTTATTGCTGTTATTTTGAAACAGGGATTAAAGAAAGGTGTGTACCACTAGTGCCAGTCAGAACATTGTTTTCTTAAACTGAATTATTCCAGAGATGTAAACAATGAGAGTGAGTTTTCACTGGGGTCAGAAAATGTGGTTAACGCAAGAAGATGGAGTTAACGTGAGGTTTACAAAGAAGTTGCGACTTCATCTTTCGGTTCAACCCTGTCCAGGCGCCATAGGCACCCAATACTGGAGGCGTGTTTAAGGATTGCGAAGCACTGTCATACAGAAGTCAGTGAGGAGAATGACTGCCTGATGAAGTGAACATCACTGCTCTGCTGAAGCCTAGCGATGCTGAAGGAGCAATGGTAACAAGGAAACAATAACGCACGCTTCTTCAAACATAAGAACAGGGGTTTCTTTTACATGTAGTAAGAGGCGCAGGCTGTGTTCCCGGTGCCTGGTTCCCGTTGCAGGGCCCCTTGTTTTGTCCCGCCTGGCTCCCGGTGCTTACCCGAAATAATTACACAGAAACTGTATTCATTTAAATACTGTCTGGCCCATTAGCTCTAGTCTCTTATTGGCTAACTCTCACATATTTGTTTAACCCATTTTTAATAATCTGTGTGTCACCATGAGTCTGTGTTACCGGGAAAGATTCAGCGTGTCTGACCTGGGAGCTTCATGGCCGGCAGCTCTCTCTAACTCTCTTCCCTTCCCAGCATTCTGTTCTCTTTTCCCTGTCTATCTAAGTCCTGCCCTATCAAAATGCCAAGGCAGTTTCTTTATTAACCAATAAAAGCAAATACAGAAGGACCCTCCTACACCATTTACGTTTTATGGTATCGTCCTAATATTGGTTCTACTATGTTTACTGTCAGTGAGTTATATAGAATTTAGAGAATAGTGATTTAGAACAATCAGTAAGTATGAAATTCCATAGGCTTGAAAATTATAGTGTTTATTCTCTTAACCTGTGTCTTTTTATAGGTGAATTTAGTCCATTGATATTAAGAGATAATAATGACCAGTGATTGCTAATTCCTATTATTTTTCAGTGGTAGTGTTTGTTTGTTTCACTTCTTTGGGGTTTATTGGTGTGAGGTTATCTGTTGCCTGTGTCTTTATGGGTGCAGTTAGTTTCTTTTGGGCAGAGTTGTCCTTCTAGTACTTTCTCTAGGGCTGGATTTGTGGATAGGTATGGTTCAAATCAGGTTTTGTCATGAAATATCTTGTTTTTTCTATCTATGGTGATTGAAAGCTTTGCTGGTTATAAAGGATGCTCAATCATATTACAAGGACATTTGTTCAACTATGTTAATAACAGCATTATTTGTAATAGCTAGAACCTGGTAACAACCTAGATGCCCCTCAACTGAAGAATGGATAAAGAAAATTGAGTGCTAATCAGCTGTATAAAAACAATGACATCTTGAAATTTGCATGCAAATGGATGGAATTAGGAAAACAACCATTCTGAGTGAGGCAACCCAGACCAAGAAATGTGAACATGGTATGTACTCACTCATAAGTGGATCTAGCTATCAAGCAAAGGATAAAGAGCCTATAGTTCATGATCCTAGAGAAGCTAAGTAACACGGTGAACTCTAAGAAAAACATACATAGATCTACATGGAAAGGGGAGGTATCCAGAATTGCCTAACAGAATTGGGAGCATGGGGGTGAGGAGAAATGGGATGTTAAAGGGGGAGGAAGAGCAGAGGGGGGAGGGGAAGAGAAGCTTTGGAGAGCGGGATGGTTCAGATGGAGGAGGAACAAAGATGAGAGCAAGGAAAGAAATATTTTGATTGAGGGAGCCACTATGGGGCTGTCAGGAAGCTTGGCACTAGAGAAATTCCCAGGGATTCATAGGGATGACCCCAGCTAAGACCCTAAGCAATAGAGGAGAGGTGCCTGAACTGATCTGAAGTATCACCATAGAACCTTCATCCAGCAACTGATGGAAACAGAAGCAGAGACCTGCAGTGGAGCCCTGGGCTGAGTTCCCAAGGTCTGGTTCAAGAATGGGAGGAGTGAGAATATGAGCAGGGAGGTAGGGACCATTTTGGGGACACCCACTGATGCAGTATACCTGGGCTGATGGGAGCTCACCTACAGCAGCTGGACAGGGAGGGAACCAGCCTAGGACCAAACTAGACTTTCTTAGTGTGGTTGACAGTTGTATGGCTGGGGCAGACTGGGGGGCCACTGGCAGTGGCATTGGGATTTGTTACTGCTGCTTGTACTGGCTTTTTGGAACCCATTCTCTTTGGAGGGAATACCTTGTCAGCCCAGATATAGTAGGGAGGGCCTTGGACCTTCCTCTAAGCAATGTGCCTTGCCCTCTCTGAGAAGTGGATGGGGGTGGGGTGGGGTCGTGGTGGAGAGAGTGGGTGTAGGGGAGGTAGTGGGAACTGGGATTGGTAAATAGAATGAAAAAACATAGTTTGTTTTCTTTTTCTAAAAAAAAAAACTAAAATAAATTTAAAAAAGAAAAAAACAAAAAAATTATAGAGTAGAATTAATACCAGTTATATGTAGGATAATTTGGAGATCAAAAGCTCTCCTGCCAACATATACTTGTAAGAATGATTAAACAATATACTTAGAATCATGACTAATTTTATTTTGAGACAATGGCTGTTGCCATGGTGGAGAATTATTGGCTAAGAGGAACTTTTATAAAGCTTCATAGATTTGGAGAATGATAGTAGACTGATATGAAATTTAGTATGGAAGACACAAAGTGTTTTAAAAACTATAAAAGAATACATAGTTATTCAGAAGATATTTATCAACAAAAGGGATTCTGGACTTTCCAATTAAATTTCTATCTTATTTCTAAGATCATTGAAAAATGCAAAGGCTGGAAAGGAACATTTGTAAGGTCCCTTTCTCAGACTTTAATTTTCAAAAATGATTCTGCTTTTTATATCTAAGAGAAGAACACACATTAGCTGCTGGCCCAGGTATGTTTCTTGCTGTCTTTTGCACTTCGTTAGTGAATGATACACCACTGTGGAAAATTACAAGTACTTTAAAAAAGCAGAAATGAAATAAATAGGATAAAGTAAAATTACAGAATTATATCACATATGCTAAGAACCTACAGTGCTTTTTATAATATGTATTAGTTGCATATATTTCTGATGTGGGAGTCCCCTCTGGGTGCTGTGATTACCATTAATGAAAAAAGAAACTGCCTTGGCCTGTTGATAGGGCAGGACTTAGGTAGGCAGGGAGGACTGGACTGAATGCTGAATGAAAGAAGTGTGGAGTTAGAGAGACACCATGGATCTGCCGCCGAAGATAGATGTGCTAGAACTTTGCTGGTAGGCCACGACCTCTATTGATACACAGATTAATAGAAATGGGTTAAATTAAGATGTAATAGTTAGCCAATAAAAAGTTAAAGATGATGGGCAAAGAAGTTATTTAATTAGTACAATATCTGTGTAGTTATTTTGGTTCTGGGCAGCTGGGACAAACAAGTAGCACCTCCTTCCAACAGACTGGCACCCACATGGCCAACTAAATCCACATAAAATCTGAGAGTCATAGTTTTGGATAAATGTACGCAGGCTTGGAAGAGAAAAGAAAAAGAGTATAGAAAGTCATAAAATAAAGTTAATGCTTTAAAAAATGCTGAAGTCTTTAAAGAGACAGAGTACAGATAGTCATGGATTAAAAGGAGTAAAGGAAAATAAGCCACATAAAAATGGAAAAATACACAGAGCCTGGATTGTGTATATTATTGTGTTTTCTTTGAATTTTTTGGTTGTGAAGGAGCTAAGTACAGAGAGACATTTCATTGTATGGGCTGCTAAGCTAAACTAGCATGTATATTATAAAGGTATCTTGACTTCAGAATTTGGGTCTAAAGATATGTTGTTTTGGAAAAAAGGTTCTTCTTTTGTTTTCACAGAAGATGAGAACCTGTGGATAGCTTCCAGACCAATATGGTTTCATAGAACAAGACTCCCTGAAAGGTTGCTGTGAACACCCCCACAAAAAATAATACTTTGCCCAGCTGCTGACGAGATGAACCTAGCACACAGGATACACCATGAAAGACCTGATTAACAGCACCCCTAAACAGCAGGAAGTAGTATGGACAGAACTATATTCCCAAATATTGTTTATAATGAAATTACATTTAAAGGGGGATATGATATAGATATGCTATAGAGATTTGCATTGGTATGAATCTTGGTTTATTGATACAAATTTAAGATCAAATTTGTTCTGTGTATATGTATTTCTGATCTTGATTAAGGTATTGTGTTTGTGTAGCTCATTTAAAAATGTAATGTATAATTATGAAATATAAGTTAATAGATACTCATCTATAATAGTTAAGCTTGTAGTCATGTTAGTTAGATTTTCTAGATGTATAGAGATATATTTCAGTTAGATAGGTATTCTTCAACTCTTTCAGAGACCTTCAGAATATGACATTTAAAATATTTAAAAACTTAACACTTTTCATGACAGTGAGACACATCTGGTCCTGGCAGCACCAAGCTACTACAAAAGGATGATGGGCATTGAAGAAGCTCCTTATGGAGTTGGGTAGCCATTTGGGCAAGAAACTGCTCTTGCCTGGACTGCTTCATTGGACATGCAGGACCCACAGAGAAATGACTGGCAAACTTTCTTAAAGGTGAGATGATCCTTTGGGGTTCCTGCTTCATGAAAGAGTCTGCAAGACATTCTGCGGGATACAGAACAAAGTGACTGAACAGTCTTTGAAATTTCCTGCTTCATGGAAAAGTCTGTTGGATACTGTGGGCCTGTAGGCTAAAGATGGATGCCCCAATGGTACAAAAGAATTTTGAGTAACTGTCAAGCCAGCAAGATGTCTCTGTCATTTCTAGAGTTTTGGAAGTTGTTTACAATGCACTTCCTGTTTACTTAGGTAATAGTATATCCTTCTGGAGTCTTTAATGGAGTTAAAAAACAGATAGTAATAGTTTTTCTTAATTATGATAAAAGATAAAGCAAATAGAATTATTGTAACTGTAATTCTTGCATGATACCTATTTTATTACATGTAGTTTTACTCTGTTAAAGTTAAAACCTTCTTTTTTATTTAAACAGAAAAGGGGAGGTGATGTGTGAGTCCCCTCTGTGTGCTGTGATTACCATTAATGAATAAAGAAACTGCCTTGGCCTGTTGATAGGGCAAAATTTAGGACTGGACTAAATGCTGGGAGGAAGAAGGGTGGAGTTAGGGAAACGCCATGGATCTATTGCCGGAGATAGATGTGCAGGAACATTGGTGATAGGCTATGACCTCATGGTGATACACAGATTAATAGAAATGGGTTAAATTAAAATGTAAGAGTTAGCCAATAAGAAGTTAGAGCTAATGGGCCAAGCAGTGATTTAATTAATACAATTTCTGTGTAGTTATTTTGGTTCTGGGCAGCTGGGACAAACAAGTGACACCTCCCTTCAACATACTTGTGAGTGAGATCCAGTTTCTTTTAGTTTGAGAGTTCCATCGACACTACAGAAATGTCCAGCTGCTCTGAAAGCTTGAATAATGTTTAGATATAGCCTGGAATTTTATGGCAGGGCACAGGGCAGAATGCATTGCTCTAAAAACTGTGATAAAGTTTCACAAGCTGAACATTTTGGAACAGATAAAAATTCTGCATTTGCTAAACATTTGGAGAGAACTTAATATTCAAGCAATGGAAGACATCTGAGGTCACATTACATTAACATTGGTGAAAACGGTTAGTATTGAGGATAATACTCCTGGAGGCTCAAAGTTGATCATTGCTGTAGCTGAATGTCTGAATAATTTAGAATAAGCTTCAGTTCAGGTCAGTTTTTAAAATACCAACCAGCAGCCAAACTGAAAAGTTTCAACATTGACTCGAGATCGTATCCTTGGCCAGAAGAGCCATAGACCCAGGGAGCATGGCTCAGGCCCAGTATGGACAGAAACAGGGAGGAGCTGCATGAAGCAAAGTATCCACTGTGAGCTCAGTCCGTTAGAGACTGAGCCACTCCCTACAACTGTTCTCAACTTGAAAAACTCATTAAGAAAGCAAATGAGGGGAAAATACTTATTCACTTCAGGGTCGAAGAATCCCAGCATGAAGGAGACTCACGTTCATGCCCTGCCAGCTAGAACACAGGAAGACCTAATTTACAAACTGAAGTCTTGATTGCTGCTTTGCAACCTATTGGCCCCTTGGTACCCAAAACCCAGTATCTGGGAAACCTATTTATTCAGCAAGTTGTTGCAGCTCTGGCTATCATACAGAATTGAAGATTCCTATGAAGAGTCTGATCTTGAGGGAAAATAGAAGGCACTGCTTGCCTACAAAAACTATAAGAGCACTTCGGTGCTAGTCGCTCAAGATTTCAAAGAAGAATTCTGGCATTTTCTTTTACTTTGCTAGTATGACGTTAAGCATTTCATCCAGATTGTTCTTAAAGCCATGCAAACAGCAATGAAAGCTTTTTTTATTGGAGCCTGTGATGAAAAAAAGAAGGCCTTTAAGGGACAACTTTGCGTCCATATGATGTGTCCATGTTCACTAAACGGAAAATTGTTATCACAATTCTAAAGTGGCATCATCATGCCCAAAATATCCACAGCAGAGATGGGAATAGTTAAGGAGTCATGCTGGACACAACCCTGGTTCTGACAAGAGAAACTCAGCCTTTGTGTGACACTAGGGATCCATGGTGATCCAGAAGACTCCAAAATGACCTTGACTTTTGTAGAGCATAGTTGGATAATATGTAGCAGATATATTACAGGACTGCAAACAAAAATATATTATACAAGGTTGTGTTTGTGTGGTGTTCTGTGAAACATTCATACAAACACACACATACATATATAGGTGGAAATGCATATAACATACCAGTTTGCTTTTCTAATGTATGTAGCTTTCATTCCAAGTTTATTCCCACACATTAAGTTATCTGAACAGTTTAGTTGTATGGGCTCAACTTGCTAATTACACTATCATGAATGACCCGCTTGCTTCTGAATTTCAAATTCTCATTCATAAAATACAAATTATAATCTTGCCCATTTGATTGAGTGTTGCTGCTTTCTTTATTTCTTACTGAGTTCTCTGGATACCAGCTTGAATGTAATAAGTGGTAGATCTGTTACTTAATGTACTTTATCTGGTATGTACAATATCCTTTGCCCATATGGCCAGCCTCCTTCTGAGGATCAGTTCAGTTCAGAAATACATGATTAGCATGAGAATCCTTGTGTGATCTTTTCTCAACAGTATCCTTCATGAGAGAATGGGGATTTCTCTGCTTATAGTATGTATTTGATTTAGCTAATTTTGAGATATTTTGGTTGAGTCCTATGTCTGATTCCTCCATTGCACATTGATCCTGCCACTCCAAATATTTCCATTAATTCACCCTGAAGACTTATTTCTGCTGCTGCATTCCCTCATCAAGGTCCTCTGGCACAGTCTTAACTCAGAATTTCTTTAATGTTTTCTTATCTTCCATTTCTAGTTATAGGTTTCCTCTAAGGCATTAAAATTTTGAATGTTGCCTCATGGTTGAGACATAGCATTAACCTGTACTTGATGTCTATCACATTATGCAATCCTTCATACTGGAACCAAGACAGCTGTTAATCTAGTTATTAAATTAACATATGTTTGTTGTTTCCTCTGTGTTGGACATTGTGATCCTCATACTCTGACCATCATAGGAAGAATAATCTTTGATTTCCATTGGTACAGCTGCAAATTTTTCATTTCATGGAATGGTTTCTTTTACAAACATATCTACTCCTTTCCCTGAAAATTGTGTCTTTGTACATTTTGCCTCCTATAAAATGTATAAAAGCTTAGATATGCTATACCAAAGAAATTTATTTCTGATAACTCTGAATCCAGAAATGTCTAAAATCAAGAGGCCAGCAGATTGTGTATTTGGTTTCTGGTGAACACTCATTTCACAGATTGTGTGGTGTACCTGTCATTCTATGGCAAGACAATTCTCTTGGCCCCCTTTTATAATGAATTAATACTATCAGGATTCTACTCTCATGACACAATCACCTCTCCAAAGCTCTACTTCCTACTACCATAACATCAGAGATTCAATTTCAACTTACAACTTTAGGAGGAGCTCAAACCTTCAATACCATCTCAAACAGTCTAAGGTCTATTTTCTTTCAGTGTTAAACTTTCAACATTCTGAGGAATATTGGGTGGTTTCATCATATAGTCAGGATTGCTTTGTGCATTACCATCCTGTACTATACCCTCTAGTTCACTCAGTGACTGTTGGTTTATGGCAACACTTCTGTTGCACTGATGTATTACTTAGCATTTTACAGATGGGCCTTCTCTTATCTTGCATTCAAAATACATTATTTTTATATTTCATATGTTGATTTCTTTAAAAAAATTAGCGTTAATTTATTTTATTGTTTATTTTGAAGTGTTTTCTTTTAGAACAGGAGCAAGAGCACTGCATGACTAAACTTCCTAAAACCCTAGCATTTAGAAGAAGATGGAGGCAGGAGGACTGAGAGTTTGAGGACTGCCTGGATTGTACAAGGAAACTCATCTCAGAAATTAAGGTAGCTCAGTGGCGGAATTCTGCTCTAGCATATGTGAATTCCTAGGTTAGACACCTATACCACAAAAATGGCAATGAGAATGGTGAGTGCATGCTTACCTTTCTGTTGAGAATATTTTAATTTTATGTGCAATCTTGATGCACTGGATATATGACAATGGATTTACCATTACACAAAAGAAAATTTTACTTGCATTTATTGAAATCATTATTTATAAGATTTAGTGAGTTTTATTGTTTCTGGTACATTGCAGTTTGACTGCAGGATGGTATAAAGATGTAAAATGTACAAACAGAAAAATTTGTTTTTTGTTTTCAGTGCAGCAGTCAAATAAACTTTATGATATTAAAGAGACTTTATGTTAGATAATACTTTCCAAGTGTAGTCAAATCAGTGTTCTGAGATCTGTGCTCAGCAATGTATCAGAAGGTTAGGTGTATTAGACAAATTTCTGCATCATGATGGATTTATCATGATGTGGGCTCATCATAGCTTGATAGGCATTTCTTCACTGATTTCTGCATGGTGTGAGTACTGAAATATAAACATTGAGCATAAAATTGCTTTGTTTGTTTGTTTCTAAGATTTTATTATTCATCAAATTAGTATCATTTTGTTAATAGTCTATACTAAAGTATATTTTACTTCATTTATTATTTTTTAAATATTTATTCTGTCAAGAAAAATACTAGAAAGCTTGATTCCTGTGGTTTTTTTTTTGTTTAATTAAGTAACTAAGCATGAGTGGTAACAATTATGCTGCTTCCAACTTTAGAATGTTTATTTATTTGTTTGTTTTACGTGTATGGTATTTTTGCCTACATGCATGTCAGTGCACCACATGAATGCATAGTACTCACAGAGACCAGAAGAAGGCAGAGATCCTCTGGGACTGAAGTTGCAGATAGTTGTGAGCCTCCATATGCATAACTGGAATCAGACCCCAGATCTCTGCAAAAGCATCTCTTGCTCTTAACTGCTGAATCATCTCTCCAGCCACCTGCTTGCATCTTAACAGAAATATTTGCAAGGTCATACACTTAAGTGTAATTTTCTGCCTCAAAAATTACATGTGACTTTTTAATTTTGAATGCTTCTTTTATTATATTGGAAATATCCTTATTTAACCACATAAAACATGATCTAGAATTAATAAGCAGTGAACATTTTTAGTTTTGACATGTCTAGGATAAATCCTCTGGAATTTAACTATATTTTTATTTTAATATTTACTTATGACTTTTTCCACTAATAATAATGGGAAACTATGACCTTTTGAATTTTAATGTTGAATTCTCATAACATAATTTAGAAACATTTTTGTTTAATATGTGGGATAATATGCAAGTATTGTGTGCCAACTCATTGTGTAACTGGAACTTCTGTTGAGGATAACATAATTGTGACATTATTTGTTCTAATATGTCACAAAAATACAGTCTAAAGATTTTTCTCCATTTTCTTAGACAAATAAATTATTCTGGTTTACATGTAAACTATAAAACCCAAGATACTTGCCAAAATACAACTGTAATATAAACATATGTATATGTAACAATTATTTGTTTGAAATTTAATAGCTATTTGGAATAATGAGTTCTGACCTTCAGAAAATTGATGTGGTGATTAATCACGAATCTTTGTTTAGAAAGGGAAATGTTAAAATATTTCTACTTAAAAGCATTTTTACTACTTTGCTGAATTCTCTACAGTTTTCACCAAATCTTTCTGAAAACTTAGATGCATGTTTTATGACAATATATAAAACATAAAAATTACATTGAAAGGGTAGAGCACCAGACACAATAATCATGTCATATGGAGTTCTGTCACTTCTTACCACATGCACCTGCTGTACTTATTAATGATCACATTTGAAATACAGCAGAAATATTTGTTCATGTATCATTTTCTCAACAAATTTTTATTACTTATAAACAAAACTGTGTGTACTAGAAAATAAATATTTTCCGTGAATGCAGAATATTAAAAACCAAGACTGTTTCCATTGAGAAATTATTTTGATTGGAAAAACATTGAAGCATTCTGTACTTGGGTAGACATATATAAAAATTTTGCACCTTTGTCAAGGCTCTATTACAAAGTGTTATGATACTATTTACTTATTGATTTTCCTAGAGTATGTTCATTTCTACTACTCTAACTAGTACCACAGAAAATTTCACTGTTAAAATTCTTTCATATGTTTTATGCTATTAATGTATTAGCACAGACCATTTTGAAAATATCACATAATAGTTATCTGAATTTTAATAACTGAAAAAATGACCTAATGTTTTAATATTATACCAATATTGAAATATGTGTAAGGGATACGGCCAATGGAAATATAAAGTCTGTACCCTTCAGGTAGTTGTAATACAAGTCCAGGAACAAAGGAGAATTTATTGAGAGAATATTGTTGACAGGTGCAAAGAATTTAGGAAGTGTTGGTATTAGACTATCTCTAGAAACCTTAGTAGTAGAGAAGGTAATCTTTCTATTAGAGTAAAGGCAGTCTTTGGCCCATTTAAAAATAATTCTCTGCCCTTCAATCTCTCAATTAAAAGTTCTAAGTCCTAGGATTGAGAGTATAAAACTAAAACCATCATCCTTTTGTCAATAATTTGATACTTAGTGACTACCTGAGACAGTCCTCAGTGGGCCTATCCCTATTTATCTTTCAATGACGATTGTGAGAATAAAAGGGATTTCAGTTAGCTGATTCTGCTTGCTTTTAAAAAGACTAGTATTTCTAATAGCCTCTGATACAACCACTGCTCTCAATAAGAATTTTTCTTAAGATTTATATTTCATTATGCTTTTAAAAACCTTTTTCAAAATTAATTAATTTATTTTTTAAAAAACACTATCTTTTCTCATTTTACATACCGATCCCAGTTCCCACTCCCTCACCTCCTCCTGTTTCCTCCACCTTCCTCCCCCACATTTACTCCTCAGAGAGAGTAAGACTTCCAATCGGGAGACAACAAAGTCTAGAATATTACTTTGAGGCAGGACCAAGGCCATTTCCACTATATCTAGACTGAGCAAGGTATCCCTCCAAAGAGAATGGGTTCCAAAAAGCCAGTAAAAGCATTAGGGATAAATCTTGGTCTCACTGCCAGTGGCCCCACAGTCTGCCCCAGCCATACAACTGTCATCCATATACAGAGGGCCTAATAGACAAGATCTCTGGAGAAAATTGGGAGCATGGGGGTGATGGGAGGGAAGGAAAGACAGAAGAGGAGGAGGAGGGGAGAAGAGAAAGGGGAGAAGAACTTGGGGGAATGGCATGGTCGAGATAGGGGAAGGACAGAGAAGAAAGCTAGGAAAGAGATATCTTGATTGAGGTAGCAATTATGCAGCTAGCAAAAAACCTGCCACTAGAGAAATTCCCAGGAATCCACACGGATGACCCCAGCTAAGACCCTAAGCAATAGTGGAGAGGCTGCCTGAACTGTCCTTGCTCTGTAGTCATATTGACGACTATCTTTTTTGGGTAATATTTATTGAGGTCTACATTTTTCTCTGCTCCTCTCCCTACCACTCCCCTCCCCCCTTCAATCATTCCCCAAGGTCCCCATGCTCCCAATTTACTCAGGAGATCTTGTCTTTTTCTACTTTCTACTTCCCATGTAGATTATATCTATGTAAGTCTCTCTTAGTGTCTGCATTATTGTCTAAGTTCTCTGGGATTATGCTGGATTTCTTTGCTTTATGTTTTAAAAACACCTATGAGTGAGTACATGTGATAATTGTCTTTCTGTGTCTGGGTTACCTCACACAAAATAATGTTTTCTAGCTCCACCCATTTTCCTGCAAAATTCAAGCTGTCGTTATTTTTTTCTGCTGTGTAATACTCCATTGTGTAACTGTACCACATTTTTCTTATCCATTCTTAGATTGAGGGGCATTTAGGTTGTTTCCAGGTTCTGGCTATGACAAACAAGGCTGCTATGAACATAGTTGAGAACATATCCTTGTGGCATGATTGAGCATCCTTTGGATATATACAGAAAAGTGGTATTACTGGGTCTTGAGGAAGGTTGTACAGACCTATAACTGCTGAAGAAATAGAAACAGTCATCAAAAGTCAACCAAAAATGCCCAGGACAAGATGGTTTCAGCTCAGAATTCTACAAGACTTTCAAAGAGGAACTAATACCAATACTCCTCAAATTATCCCACACAATGGAAACAGAGGGAACATTGCCAAACTCTTTTTATGAGGCTACAATTACCCTGATACCCAAACCACAGAAAGACAATACTAAGAAAGAGAATTACAGACCAATCTCACTCATGAATATTGATGCAAAAATACTAAATAAAATACTGACAAATAGAATCCAAGAACACATCAGAACCATCATCCACCATGACCAAGTCGGCTTCATCCCACAGATGCAGGGATGCTTCAACATACGAAAATCTGTCAATGTAATCTACCATATAAACAAGCTGAAAAATGAAAACCACATGATCATCTCATTAGATGATGAAAAAGCATTTGACAAAATACAACATCCCTTCATGATAAAGGTCTTGGAGAGAGCTTGGATACAAGGAACATACCTAAACATAATTAAGGCAATATACAGCAAGCCAACAGCCAACATCAAACTAAATGGAGAGAAACTCCCAGCGATTCCACTGAAATCAGGAACAAGACAAGGTTGTCCACTCTCTCCATATCTATTCAATATAGTTCTTGAGGTCCTAGATAGAGCAATAAGACACCAAAGGGAGAACAAAGGGATACAAATTGGAAAAGAAGAAGTCAAACTCTCACTGTTTGCTGATGATATGATAGTTTACATAAGTGATACCAAAACTTGTACCAAGGAACTTCTACAACTCAAACACTTTCAGCAATGTATCAGGATACAAGATTAACTCAAAAAAATCGGTAGCCCTCCTGTACACAGATGATAAAAGGGCTGGGGAAAAAATCAGAGAATCAACACCCTCCACAATAGCCACAAATAGCACAAAATATCTCGGAGTAACTCTAACCAAACAATTGACTATCTTAAATGTCATGATAGAACCTTCAGCCAGCAACTGACAGAAGCAAATGCAGAGATCCATAGTGGAGCACTGGGCTGAGCTCCCAAAGTCCAGTCAAACAGTGAGAGGAGTGAGAACATGAGCAAAGAGGTCAAGACCATGATCGGGATGCCCACTGAAACAGCTGAACTGAGTTAATGGGAGCCCACCAACTCGACTGACAGTGAAGGAACTAGCTTAGGACCAATCTTTTAAAAATCTTATTCTGGAGATTCCTTATGACTTTAAAAGAGCAAGTAATATAAAATCAGTCATTACATTTTGTTTTTCACAAAACAAAATTGTCCCAAATACTATAATTAATAATATGTGTATTAAAATAACCTTTAAAGTTTGAAGTTAAATTTATTTGGAAAGTTATCTTTTCAAGTATAGTCTGTTATTGCATCCTGAAACTACATCATTACTAACAACTAAGATGTTAATTTCTAGGAGAAGGAAAGCACATACTATTTTTACACCTACCCATTATTATTAAAAAGGAATAAAAGGAATGACTTGATACTGCGGCATTTTCTAACATACCTTCTACACACATCAGCATGGACATGTGCCTTTGGAAAAGCAAACCTGACATGAACTCACTTTTGAATGTGTATTTTATTTAGTATAATAATTTGTTGCTATGATATGAAACTTGAAATTTTTAACTAATGTTTACTAATAAAATTTTTAATAAAATTGGCTTAGTAAAATTTCTTACTCATTTTTATCTCCTGGAAATACATTCTATGATGATGTTAAATGACTTGGAAACATTGGCTCTTGTTTAGTGGTGATTTTAACACTCAAGGATTCAAAAGTTGAAAAATGTTTCCAGTATTCTCTGGTATAGATAAAATTGCTATGAATGGTAGTTGCAGGCAAGGTACAAGATGACTGGAATGTTTTCTGGAAAAATAATTATCTTTCCTTGAGAGAAGTCTTCTCGTGACTAAAGCAGCTTCAGGGCATGCAGATATAATACATTGGAAAAAATAGAAAGGGTCTTGGCCCAGTGGTTCTCAACATGTGATCATGACCCCTTCGGGGTTGAACGATCCTTTCACAAGGGTCGCTTATCAAATAACCTGCATATCCGATATTTACAATTAATAAGAGTAGCAAAATTACAATTATAAAGTAACAAGGAAATAATTTTATGGTTGGGAGTCACCACAAGAAGAACTGTATTAAGGGATCACAGTGTTGGGAAGGTTAAGAACCAATGGAAGGGAAGGTTATATTATTTATTAATTAGTACTGTTAATTGGTGGTGATATGTAAGGTTGGAGCTATGTATATACTTCATATAAATTGTATGTTGCTATGGATTGTTGGGATTACATTTAATGTATGAACCGTTGACTCCAAGGTATATAATATAAAACTTTTTATTGGGATAATGATTCTAAATGTGCATGAAAATATAGCTCTATCTCCTTTAGATTTTTGCTTTGTTTTGTGTTTGCATTTATTTTTTAATGGTTCTAGAGGCAGAATGCAGGGTCTCCTGCACTCAAGCCAAATACTTTACTAAGTGAGGTAGGTCCTTACCCCTCTCCTTTATAATGTGTTTTACATAAATTTTTACAGAAGGTGGTGTGTGCGTGTGTGCATGTGTGTGTGTGATTCAATTGTGATTTAATTATGTCAATTATGTTACCTCTAGACACTTTATTTATTATATATATTAACTATAAACTATGATTTATACTTTATTACACCCAGCATTGAATTTACTATTTTGAAAAGCCTTTTGATTGGCTCAGAGAACATTTAGTATTTGTTAATTTACTTCTTAATCTGCAACTAAGAGAAATACTAATTTCCAGCAATTTCTCTCTACATTAATGTGAATTTACAGTCTAAGTTTGCACATTGAAATGTTATTGTTAAACAGAAAATTCCTTTCATTCTGATTCAACAACTACAGGGAAAGTATGTACCATAGAAACTCACGTTTAGATTTTTTGTGATTGATTTTCTTGTTATTTCAAGAAAACCATAGTCAGTTTTTTCCTTAATTAAAAAGAGGAGTATGTCACATGGGCCAGTGCACTGATGAAAAAAATCCATCACCTCTTAAAAAAAATGACTAATTTGCCAAAGAAAACACACATATTAAGTTTTATGACTTTTATTTTGTCTATGCCTTTTTTGAATAGACACCAAATGATTATGTTCTCTTTAAAATTTCTTAACTATAGTTACCTCTAATTATTTAGAAATATTTATTATAATTAAATAAATTATATATAGTTGATATATTTTAAATTGAATTAACTTGAAGATAGAATAAATTAAGGATAAATATCAATTCTAAAGGTATGGTCATTGATTTACTGGAGCCAAATATTACCTGAAGTATGTATGAACATGATGGTTCTAACTGGCTTATTTATTCAACTCAGAGAACATGTTGTGGAGAGAGATGATGAAGACTATGATACAAGGAAAGAAAGCAAACTCCTCACAAACATGATCTTTGTTTATTCATGTATTCAGGTTTTAGAAGATAGATTCCTAGCAAATGTTTTCTTTTCTTTTTTTTTGTTTTGTTTTATTTTATCCATTCAAAAACATAATTAAAGAAATACTCCTGCTACCCCCCAACCCCTCCTCCCTCCCCCTTCTTCTTTGAAAGAGGGCATGGTGCCCTGCCCTGTTGGAAGTTCAAGGCCCACCCCCCTCCCTCCCGGCCTAGGAAGGTGTGCATCCAAAAAGATTCGGTTCCCAAAAAGATAATACATGCAGAAGAGATAGGTCCTGGTGTCATTGTTGATGGCTTCTCCATCTGCCCCCTTTCGCCGCCACATTCAGAGAGTCTGGTTTGATCATATGCTTATTCAGTCCCAGTCCAGCTGGATTGGTGCGCTCCCATTAGTTCAGGCACACTGTCTCAGTAGGTGGACCAGCCCTAATGGATGAGTGAATGAATAAATACTACTGCTCCCTAACACTGTCCACTGCGCATGTGAGGTCATCTGCTGTTTTCCATGGATGAAATAGTTGCTTTATCTCATAATATGATGGCTTACTAAATATAGTCACTCAGTTTTATATAACAGTAATTAACATAATTTGAATGACTCCACAGTTCTTTAATATTTACTTATTTCCCCAATCGCCCTGAAAATGTTTTGATAACAAAAAAAATAGTTTCTACATTTTGGAGTTACTGTTATTCTAGTTCAATCCTGTTGAACAAAAAACTGAAATGCAGAATTTTCTTACTGAATAGAAGCTTAATATTTGGAAATCAGCTCCAATCATGCTAAGGCTATATTTTTGCGGACCCTTGTATACTTAATTTGTATAATAAAATTTATCTTTCTTGAGTTTCTATAATATATTTCAGAAATTCTGAGGATGTGTAATTGAATTATTATATATCTCATAAATACAGAACTTATAGATATCTTCTATGGTGTTGCATTGGTCTATAATTTAATTATTCAGGTTATTACAACATGAACTTCAAGCTATAGGTATTCAAACTTTTTTATTTATACTTGACTTTGTCAAAACAAATGAATGCAAAATTGTTAGGCATGTGTTCCTCCTCAATGTCTTCCTTTTCTCTAGCCTTAGAAAATGATTGTTTGAATGACATCTGATTTCTATGCATTCTTAACTTAAATATACTTTTGCTTATGAAGAATTTCTTGAGTTAACTTATTTTGTGTCTCATGATGTTTTCACTATTATTACTTTCAATAGTTTGTTTTTGACTATTTTACAGAAGTGATATAAGACACTCAAAGCTGTTAATCCATAGTCATATTGTACCGTATAGTAGTGGATATAATTTTACATGCTTATTTTTTTTATTTGAACAGATGTTACTTTCCTTAGAATCCTTTCTGATATTATGAATATTTTGTTGTTAAAAATTGAATGGCATGTTTATAAATGGAAATCAGAATCTTTGGCGAAAAGCTGTTGGCAGAGCAATTATTTTACACAAACAAGTGGATCTGTGGGAGGGGACCACACGAAGCTTGCATCCCCTTTTGAACCTTCAGTAGCATCCTCCAGGGAAGGTCCATGACTGAAGATTGTTTGAATGGCAGCAGTGGGGTGCACAGTAACACAGCTCCTCAAAGGAAGCATCACCTCATCTGACCTAGTCTGGGAGGTAACCAGGCGCCTGCTCCAGCCAGTGAACAGCAATGTCTCCAACCATTTCCATTTTTTAGTATCCAAGAGCCATTTGAGGACATCTTTTGTTTCTTCAGTAGATCTTCACAGGAAACATTTTGTTGAAAACTTAAGCTAAACCCAATCTTATTTTAGACTTTAGCTTCTGAAAATATGTAACTCTTATGATTCTTGTGCTCCATGTCGTATTAATTCTTGTGGCATACATCAACTATTTTATGATATTATCTAACAGCGGGCTTTCATTTTCTGAGACATTTGGGGGAGTAAAGGGTATTATTACTCTTGGCTTTAAAGTGAGTACTTAAAGGATTAACATTTCTGTTTAATCATTTATGAAATGTTAAATTTATGACTATTTTCCCTCCTTTAGTTTCTTACTTTTTTTTTTTTTTTTGAGATAGGGCTTCTCTATGTAGCTTTAGAACCTGTCCTAAAACTTGCTCTGTAGACCGGACTGGCTTCAAATTTACAGAGATCTGCCTGCCTCTGCCTCCTGAGTGCTGGGATTAAGGGCATGTGCCACCACTACCTGGCAAGTTTCTTTCTTTTAATGAGCATCAAATGCTGCTTCTGAAAAAGGTGTTATATACTTGAAGCCTGAGCAGTAACTATTTTATGAGAAACAATGAACACTCTTGGTGAGATGCTGCAAATGTACAGAGCTCTTAGAAACCTTGGGTGGGTCAGGAATGTACAGTGTGTTCAGCCGCCCATCACTTCTCCAAAGGTTCAGTGGTTAAGCACATGCTGGCAACTGCCAGAGTCAACACTCATATTTTTATTTCTGTGAGAAGAGCTTCAACTGTTACTATCCATAGAGGTCTTAACTGCAGCCTGCTGGTCTTGACTAGGAACTTGCTTTATTCTGTGTCCTGCTCAAATTCCAATGCAGAAGGCTAAGCTGTTAGGTTTATTATGGTGTTTATGGAGGTTCTGCTTATTTACTTAACATTGCAGAAAAATGGCCATCTTTTTCATAAGTTAGACTGCGTTTTATTATGATAATTACCAAGGCAACATCACCATGAATTAACTATTTGAACATATTTCTTCATACTATTTTAGTCATATAATTATATATAAGTTTATTGGGCATTCACTTTTCATCTTTCATCTTACTTTTACTTAGAACACTTGTTTGTGTAATATTGAAAGTAACTTTCTAGGTAATAAATTGAGTGGAAACATAAAGTGAAAGGCAGCTTCCCAAACTGACTTTATAGTAAAATCCCTACAATGTCAAGTCTAGATTTACAGAAAGAACTATTATGGAAGGAAGTTGATTAATAATGTAAAGCACAAACTAATTAGAAACACATTTTCGGGAGTCTTAAATATTGTAGCTTTTTTTCTTATTTCACTTTGTGATAATAAACTTTACAAGGATAATGGTACAGGGCAAATAACACATAGTCACAGTGTCCAGACACAGCCATCTGACAATGTCTGTGGGATACAATATAGTCTTCACTTGTGGCAACAATTTTAAATTAAAGAATTAAATTTTTTTTAAGGAAAGGGAGTTAACTTCAGCCCACAGTTTGAGAGTTTTCAGTACAGAACAGATTGGTTCCATGTTTCTGTGCCTGAGGCGATGTCAAGCGTCATGGTAGAGGGATATGGTGGAGCAGAACCTTTATCCTCATATCAGCCAAAAAGCAGAGTGAAGGCAAATTAACCAGGACCAGGTATGTCCTTCTGTGTCTCTAGGACATATGTACTCCTTCTTGTGCAAGACCTGTAAGACCCTCATCCCTTATTCTCAAAGGACCAAGAAGAAATTCCCTAGCAGAGTGTTTTAAAATCCAAAACCCCAGACTAGCTTCATGTTCCTAGAAAAGATAGTGCTTCTGCCCGCCCCTTGGGAAATTCCAAAGCACAAAGACAGCCAACCACCAGGTGAAGACTGATAAAGTGTCCTGACTCAGGGACAGGGTGGCCTTGCTCTGAAAACTGACAAGCTGACATAACAGGATGGGAAAGAGCAAAGATCTTGCACTCATGCCAAACCCCCCTGATGGCCCTGAAGGGCTTGTAGTTTTTACCTTTAAAAAGCTAACCCCACAGAGGGGCACTAACTCCTCCCTACCTTGCTACGATTAGTGAGTGCTGGTGATAAGTTCCATGCTAACTAGCTCGTATTATGCTTACAATAACAATAAACCTTGCTTGTTGCAGTCTGGACTTCTCTGGTTTCTGGTGGTCTCTCAGGGGGTCATAATCTGGACATAACAAAACCCCCTTTCAGAGTGTCACCGGCTTTGAATAGTATGCTTTAATATGTAATGGATTAAACCTCATGTATCTTTAATATGTTTGTCCAGATATAATCTTTTATAGACATATTATTGTTAATTTTGGGATACATTGGTGAGATATGGTGCTTAGGTATTTGGTGAAATACCAACTCCCATGATTCCCTTCAGCTATATTTTTAAATCTGATAAACATTTAATAGGGTAGAATTTGAGAAAACAGATTATTATCTATTATGTGAATGAAATCTAATCACTATTTCTGAAATTGGTCCCATTGATGCTTTCTAAGATCCAGTACCAATTCCTAAAAAAAAAATCTTTACCCCTCCCCATGAAATTTCACACACTCTGTCTTTACTGTTCACATGTCTATTGGTGTCGGGTCTTCCAAACTCCCACTAGAATATTCCAGGAAGCTCTATTTATAACATTCTAAACATTGTCTAGCTGGCTGCTCTAAGATACTTCTAAAGACATTTCAGCTATCTGTGAACCTCTTGATCAGTTTTGCCACGGTGATGACTCCCCTTCTCAATGTCAATGATCCATGCTAGTACTTCTCATATTTTCCAAAACCTCACCAAAGTAATGTAGTAGAGGTGGATTTATTTGGGCTCACAGTTTCAGGGGTTTCATATCATTGAGGTGGGAAAGTCTTGCTAGAACAGTCGTGTCACAGTGGTAGCATGTGGCAGAGAGCCTCTCATTGCAAGGAGATCAGGAAGTATAGTGTCAGAGTGGAGCCCAAGCTCCACTCCATAGTCCAGAACAGCCTTGAACTTTTAATACCTCTGTGTCAACCTCCAAAAACATGGAATGACATGCCTGTGATACCAGGATCTGCTTTCTTCTCTTCCCTCCACTACCCTTTCTCCCCACTCTTGTTTTCTCTCTTTTCATGGATTTTTAAAGACTATGCCAGTGTTTGAGGGTGTAGAAAGAGTGCAGAATTACTCAAGTATTTAACAGATTATCTGTGACTGAATTGGCAATACTGCTACTATCTAAATCTAGAAACCACTTCTTAGATTCCCCTCCCACCTGTGATACCTGCATATAATTGGTCAAAGATAGCAACCTTGCAGTGCAGAAAGGAAACAATTGAAATCTCCATTAGAATTCTTCAGTAGCCAAACTGACGAAGCATCTACAACATGTGTCCTTGTTCTCCTGTGACAATATTTCTTACAACACTGTCTCAGGGTTGACTTCCACCCTCACAATGCTGCTTGTTCAGGAACAGGAGTGCTCTGAGAGAAAAAAGCTTCCCCCGATGTCTCCATGGATCCCCCTGTACAGACCATGCATACAGACATATGTGCATCACTACTTGTGTTTTTCTTTCCAGAAATTCAGGCTTACACATCTATGTCTGTGATGCATGAAACACAACCTCTAGGTTATCAGAGCTGCAGTTTCCTCTTTCCTGATTTCACTTTCCTAGATTTTCTTTCTTTTTGTTGTTGCTTTGTTTCTAAGACAAGGTCTTATGTATGCCAAACTTCCCTTTAACTTACTATGTAGTAGAGATGCTATTGAACATCTGATCCTCCTGTACCTACTTTACAAGTGCTGGGATTATAGGCATGCCACCATATCTGGTTTATTCTACACTAGTGGCTGGTCCCAGGGCTCTGTGTTTTAGACACACTCTAGAAACAGAGCTACACCCCTAGCCAACTTGTGTGAGCTTTAATCATTAATTAAACCTGTTATTGCCATAATATATGCAATGGTTCAGTTTACAGTTGACATAAACAGGACTGTTAAGAAAGAAAACATTTTTACTAATAAAACAAACCCAGGAATTACACATTTAAAAGCATAAGTTGACTAAAAATCTAGATATATATATAAAAAAAACAGGTTCAGATCACAAAGTGTCAAAATATATAAGAAAATGAAATTCTGTATTCTAAAGGCTTCTGTTTACATTTGAAATTCACTTATTTTTTTTGGACTTTCAGTCATTTATTTTTTTTCATACATTGTTTGGTTTTATTTTTTCCATTCAAAAACATAATTAAAGAAATAAAATTTTTACCTTTCTTCCCCTTCTCCCGGTCCCCTCCCACTACCTCCCCACCCCTCCTCCCTCCCCCTTCTTCCTTGAAAGAGGGCATGGTGCCCTGCCCTGTTGGAAGTCCAAGGCCCACCCCCATCCCTCCCAGCGTTCAAAAAGACTCGGTTCTCAAAAAGATAATACATGCAGAAGAGATAGGTCCTGGTGTCATTGTTGATGGGTTCTCCATCTGCCAACTTTCGCCGCCACATTCAGATGAATCCACAGGTAATTCACAAATAGTATACAACATTTACTATACTACTATATTGACACCAATAGCTTCATTTTTTATTGGCAGTGGTTCCACTATTTCCTTTAAAGCATAATGTTAGATTTGAGTGAACTATAAATATTTTTATGTTATAAAATATTCCTTAAATATTAAACTTTATGTGATTAGCAAAAAGCAATTTTTTGGCATCTATCAAATGTCTCATTAATATCTATGAGGTGACCAACTGATTTTTTCTCATCTGAGTTATCACCATGATTATTATTGATCTATCTATTCTTTGAATTACACCCACTGAATCATAATCTTGAAATGTGATGATGGTTGTTTTATTATTGAGTACTCATCAACATTAATAGATTTAGTTTGTCTGTGTTGCTCTTAGAATCTCAGGTAAATGCTGAATTCAATTTCACATGGTATTCTATGGGTGTTTTAGAATTATAGAAGTCTCTTGGATTGAAAGTCAATGAATTATGTAGCCTTTAAAATTAAATGCTGAAGTAATTTTCTGCTTTGGGTGGAGAAAAAATTTCTTTTTATGAAAACTGGTCATCTTTTATTTCTACTAAAGTTGATTTATTATTTTATTCTCCAAGAAAATGACCAATTTCATCTTTTACTGTCAAGAGGTATACTAGGAATATAAAATCAACAACAGAGTGTTCAGGTCGACTAATTTGTAGCTCAGGTAAAAGTCCTTCCATATTGAAGAGACACAGTTATCCCAGATGTGTGATTTTTATATAACAAGTTTTATTCACAAAAGTAGCTTAGAGAAAGTTGATTAAACTGATGTAAGATTTGAAATTTTTGTTGTTTGATTTTTTTCTTTTTGAGTTTTTAAGACAGGACCTTGATAGTCTTAAACTCTATCTTTTCCTATCTTTGTCTTCTGAGGCTATGATTGCAGGTGGGGCACATAACATTGGGTGAAGACTTGGGATTTTTTAACAGAGAATAGTGTACATAGCAATTAAGGAGTCAGACATGGTGGTACATACCTTTAATCCCAGTGCTTGGGAGGGAGTGGTAGGTGGATCTCTGAGTTCGAAGCCATTCTGGTCTACAAAGTGAGTTCCAGGACAAGCTAGGGCTAAAGAGAGAAATCCTGTCTTGGAAATAAATTTAAAAAAAGAAACTTAGGACGAATATGTATTTTTATTGAATACTTTGTTGGGGTACAAACAGATGTGAGCCTGTTCCACCTTGTCTGAAGGTCATAGAGAGTTTAAGTATATTTTTGCTCTTTCAAAGTTGTTGACAACAGATGTGGCTACGAAACAAGGTACCCTGACCTAGAGTGTGGGTACTTGGTGTTTTGGACTTGTTAAGATGTTCCATAGAGGTGGATACACTCCACACTGACAAAAGGTCAGAGAATTTGAGCCTACTTCTGCTCCTTCTTTTAAAATACGAGGCTTAACATTGGGAGTGGCTACCTACAGGATACTTGGTCTAGGGTAGGTTTAATGCCCCAAATATCAAATGCTTTACTCAGGAATTAATGGCTTGATGTCTCAAGCAGTGAAACAAGTAACTGTTCTGGTTGTCTTTTGTGTCATGTTAAAGCAGTCTTTTACCTTCTCCCCACTGTGTATTGGGATATAAAAGTGTATGAAAAATTACATGTGGGCAAACTCAGAACATAAAATTCAACATTCAGTATTCACTGAGTCGCCTTCCTGGTACTATCCTATGTCTCTGTTTCTTTCTTGTCTCTGTTGTTCCTACCTAACATTTCTAATCTTTACACCTTTACCCTGGAACACAAACCTGCCATGGCTAGGTTTATGGCACAAATTACCCCAAAAAGTTGCCTTACAACAATTCTTCCTTACCACTTCTAAGTACAGAAGATGGATTATGATCCTTATCCTGAAGATATTTTCACCCATTTCAAGTTTCTGTACTAATTAATATCCTCAAAGGAAATATTTAACTATTCAAGGTAGTTATTGTTAGGAATTTTCCTAACGCAAGCTCTCTGCCGAAGCAAATATCCCAATCAAGCCAAATGACAACTAGCCAAATTAAAGAATATCCAGGTTTAATTGGATTTCTGTGCTCTTGCGTGGCCCTGGGGGAAACGAGGAAGCTACAAACGTGACTACCAGAGGAAAGACAAAAGGCCACACAGAGACTTTCTGGGGAGCAGTTTAAATAGATTGGGGGAGTGGTCAAGGTTTTGGCTGGCTGTCTTGTCCCTCCTCAGACAAGGTTTCAAGGTTTGGTGGGAACAGGGGAAGAGTCAAGGTTTGGCAGGCACAGGGGCAGGTTGCCTTGCCCCTCATTGGGGGAGGGGTCAAGGTTTGGTGGGAACGAGGGAGGGGCCTCCAAAGATGGAGGCCTGAGACCTGGACTTACATTCCAGATTATTTATATAAGGGGAGACAGGAAACTGAGGTGATATTTTAGGCTCTCTTTGGAAAAAGGGGCGTTGACTCAAGTCTGGCTACTTCCTGCAGGTATGGGGTGATGTGGGGAAGGGGAGAGCTGGGTGTTGGTGGGTCCACGCTCAGCAAGAGGTGTAGCTGGAAAAGCATCCCATGTACTGTCATCCCGGGGGGAGGTGAGAAGGCAGGTGTCATGTGAGGTCCTATCCATCGAGGTTTGAGAGACCTAGGAGTTAGCTAAGGATATCTCGACCCAGTAAAGGTGCTGGGCAAGCAGGTATCACTAAGAAAGAATGAGAGAAAAATTGTCCTGAAAGAATGCAGGGCAGTGGCAAAGTTTGAAGTGGGGAGGAATGGGTCCCTTCTACCCCCATAACTGAAATTGGTAAGGGGAGCGTAAGGCCTGAGTGAGATGTTAGAACAGAATAGGTAGCTCCCATGTCCAATAGAAAAGTAATGGACTTACCCACTACCTGCTGTTTTACCCTAGGCTCGGATAGGGTTACGGGATATACCAAGTCTGGGCAGCATCAATCCTCTGCAAGGCTGAGAAGTTTGAAAGCTGGCACAGTTTCACTTGCCTATGTTGGTAAGGCTGCACCTCCATGGCATGGCACAGAGGACAAGCCTGCACAGGGGCATTGTGATTTCCAGAGTCCAGGTTGCTGGCAGATAGGGCATATAGCCTTGTAGGGGGCTTAGTGCAATATCGTGCCACATGGCCATTTAGTCCACACTTATAACAGCTTGCCTGTGAGGTTGACTTAGACTGGGCTCTACCAGGGTAGAGCCTTGTGGTTGGCTTCACTGGTCCCCCTTCCTGTGGCCTTAGGGCAGCAGCTAAGGCCTGAGCTTGCAGATTAACTGCTTGTTGTAGCCTTGTCTGTTGGGAAGACTCGGCTGTTTCTTTTCAAGCACCAGGTTGATGTCAGATAGGGGCCAGTGTCCTTGGCTGCATGGTCCAGCTGGAATTGTCAGGGTCCCAATTCCCAGATGACCGGGAATTTGAAGGGGTTCTGGCCCTAGTGACCAAGACCAGTGGTGCGAGACACTAGCTACTGAGGGAGGGGTGAGAGCGCCGAGCCCCCAAACCAAGGAGATATGTAAGTTCTGCCCATTTATCCCTATGGCGATGAAAATTTTCTAGGTCCCAGAGGATGGTATGCTCAAGGCTTCCTTCTGGTGGCCAACCTGTCCGATTGTTAAGATAGTATTGAGGCCAAATCTTAGTACATAGGGAAATTAGCCATTCGGGATAGATTGTATCGGACAGCCCCAATTTATAAAGATTTTGTAAGAGACATCCCAGGGGTGACAGTGGATCTGGCTTTGAACTGAAAGTGCCCATATTAAAGTCTATGCCTCACTGTGTGGTCTAAGTCTATTACAGCATGTCTGCCAAAATAGCTCATAGGCAAATGGGGTCATGGAAATTGAATGCTAGGAGTCCCTAAAGCAAACAAAATCCACCTCAACTAGGCTAGGCCTAGCCGTGGAGATCGGACTCTTGGTACGGGCCTGCAGCTTCCACAAGAGGCCGATAATCGACAAAAGTAAATACGAATGGGTCCCCCTAAACCCTATAGCAAAGACAAGAAAAAGGGACTCACCAAGATGCAGCCACTGTAGTCTGGGAACTGGTTTTAGCATGGCATGGAGAGTTTGGATGGTAGTTTAGGGCACTTTCGACACATGGCCAAAGGCTGTGGAGAAAGTCTGTCCTATCCCAGTGGGACCTCCAGATGTTAGGATGTTTCCTAAGGCAAGCTCTCTGCAGATGGAAAAATCCCAATCAAGCCAAATGACAGTGAGCCAAATTAAAGAATATCCAGATTTAATGGGATTTCTGTGCTCTCGGAAGGCCCCAAGGGAAACCAGGAAGCCACAAACATGGCCAGGGTGGGGGCGGGGGAGGGGAAGGGAAGAGAAAAGGTTACAGGGAGACTTTCTGGGGAGCAGTTTAAATAGACTGGGGGAATGGTCAAGGTTTTGGTGGGTTGTCTCCTCCCTCCTCAGGGGAGGGGTCAAGGTTTGGTGGGCACAGGGGAAGGTTGCCTTGACCCTCCTTGGGGGAGGGGTCAAGGTTTGGCAGGCACAGGAGCAGGTTGCCTTGCCCCTCCTTGGGGGAGGAGTCAAGGTATGGTGGGCTCTCTTGCCCCTCATTGGGGTAGGGGTCAAGGCTTGGAGGGCACAGTGGCGTGGCCTCCAAAGATAAAGGCCCGAGACCAGGACTAACAGTTATATTGGTAGATAAACATTAAAGGGATTAATTCACACTATAACCTATAAACGATTTGAGAAACCACAGAGATTACTTGGGGCTAGGGCATTAAGTCAGCTTAAGGGAGAAGACAAACATTACATACCCTAAAAAAAATACAGGATTAAAATAGCCAGAACCCTAGGTTTTAGAGAAAAGACTAAGCATGTACTTTTTGATATGTAATAGAAATACCATATAGAAATTTCACACTAAAATGTACATGCTATGTTATAAGGAGGTAGGGATGGAGGGTGGGAGGGAGGAAGGGAGAGAGAGAGGGAGGGAGAAAGTGAGAGTGCTCCAAATGTCAAGCATCACAAATATATCTAGTTAAAATGATTATGAGATGCCATTTGCATATCCCAGCTGGGAATCTTTACTGTAGTGTTAACTATGTAGCTGTAATAAGGTTTTGTTAAGTGTGCTGAGAAAGTAAGTAGTAAAGGAAAACAAGTAAAAGAAATTTTTTGCTGTTAAGATGCACATTTGTACATTGTTTTTTCTGCATCATGTTTTTATTCTTTACTCATATATTACATCCTGGCCACAGTTTTCCCTCCCTCTTCTCCTCCCAATCCTTACCACTACCTCCCTTCTCCCTCAGATCTACTTCTCCCCCACTTGCCTTCAGAAAAGGGCAGGCCTCTCAGGGATATCTACCAAATACACCATATTATGTTTCAATAAGACTAGGTACTTCTACTCCTATTAAGGCCAGATGAGGCAGTAAAAGGAAAAGGGTCCCTAAAGCAGGCAAAAAAAGGTCAGAAACAGTCCTTGTTGCCACTATTTGGTGTTCCACAAGAACACCAAGGTACACAACTGTAACATAGATGCAGAGGACCTAGGTCAGACCATACAGGCTCCCTGATTATTGATTCAGTCTTTGTGGTCCCCTATCAGCTCTGGCTAGTTGATTGTTTGTGTTTTCTTGATGTGTCCTCGACTCCTTGACTCCTCTGACTCCTACAATCCTTTCTCCCCCTCTTCTACAAGATTTCCTGAGCTCCATATAATGTTTGGCTGTCGGTTTCTGCATCTGCTCCCATCAGTTGCTGGGAAAAATCTCTCTGATGATGGTTATACTAGACTCTGGGTATAGCAAAGTATCATTTCATTGACTCCCTGCCCCTCCAACATATTTGTTTCTGTCTTAGATCTTACTGGAGACCATAAGGCGGAAGTTCCACCTCCCACAATAGCAATGAAGCATACCTTGAGCATGAGTTTCAGAGTAGTGTAGGTACCTAAGGCATCTCCAGAAGCAAGTGTTCTGGTAGGTTTGTGCTGGACTACAGTGAAGATAGCTGTGAGCATATTGCTTTATTTCTAGCTCAATTTGAAAAGCTTAAATGTTTTACATAACATAAACATGGACTTACAATGTTTTATCTTTGTTGTTTTATTTTGTTATAGGTTTTTATTTCTTTGGTAGTGATCTTCATATATTCAGGTAGAATGTAAAAAAGGATTAGGATTGTTTATGAACCTATTGAAGAGTTTAAAGTTTGAAGCAATCAATTTTATCATATATATTAAAAACAAAAACAAAGATGGATTCAAGAAATTGGAATGAAAACTAGTGGTTGGAGGAAAAAGATGTTTCAAAGAAATCAGAGAGAAAGGTTTAGAGAAAAAGAAAGACGTGGAAAAAGGAGATTGTAAAATATGGACTGTTACAGCTTGCAGAACTTCAGTCTTTAGAATGTGAACATTTTTGCAGAAGTGAAGGGTACTGCGATGGGCAAACTGAATATAAACACCACATGATGGAAAACAAGCCATAGATGGTGACGTCTGTCTCTTAAGTTGCATGGATTTGGTGAAATTATTTGAACCCTGTGGCTTTCAGCATTATTGGTGGGAGAAAAAGACTCAGCTAAGCATTTACTAATGAGCTCATGTGTTGGAAATTATGTAAAGGATATTTCTGTTCCGTTCTCCACTGCTGTCGGTTAGATCCTAAGCACTGAGATTGTTTTATCAAGTGTACCATAGTCATGAGTAAAAATCATTCCTGAATAAGAGTTGATGACCAGAAATGTGTCAGAAAATGATTGCAAATATTGCTACAGATGATTCCATTAGATGTTTTGGAGCAAAGAAACCCAAAATGTTTTTATGTCACAAGTCAACCAGAAGTAAATCTCACTATCAATTAATGGTTACATAGAATCTTATTTCCACTGGTATGCATTTGTGCCTGGAGAAGAGTAAGGTAGAAAACCATTCTATGAAGATATTGAAATCTAATGTAGTGTTAACCATAAGAACTTCCGATGGAAAATAAAATCAAGGTACATGGGGCTGTAAGGGAGTATTGGAGGCTGAGAAAGCAGCAATAGAGTAAGCATGGAAGTGAAAATGTGTGGAAATTGTAAATCAGAGGAACCAACATTTGATGACAGTCAGGGTCACTGTGATGACTAAGTTATGTTGTGAGTTTAAACTACTACCTTAACCTGGAAGCCTCACTTGCCCAAGGGCACATAAGTCCTTGGAATATGGGGAGATGTTCACATAGGATGTGATTTTGCTTTTGTAAACAGGCTTGGTTGCCCCAACTGCACAGGATGTGCTTTGTCACATGTAAGTGGGGGTATGGAGGAAGTAAGTACATCAGGATGTATGCTTGCCCTTGATTAGACAAAAGAAAGAAGTAGGTAGCCTTGTGGGTTTTGCTTTATAAGTCTCTGAATAATGTAATTTGGTGCTATATCCTGGGGTTCCTGGGCATGAACTCAGACAGTGTCTGTTGTTCTGGGAAGTATTTAATAAAGCTTGCTTCAAATTTGGCTCAAGAATTGTAGTAGTAATATTATTCTTGCCTGGTGGGATTATCATCATGGCCAAATTTAAGACAATAGTGAATGCATTCATTTCCTTGACACTCAGTGATCAAGGTAAACAACTGCCAAGTTTGTGTTGCAAACAACAAAAGATATGTTCCAAATGTAAATATGAACTACAGTGTTTGAACTGAGTTTACACGTACCACCATAGTACCACATTAATATGCATAAATATACTGGCTAATACAACTAAAAATTAAAAACTAAAGCTAATCAAATCTATACTGTAGGGATAAAGGAAAATAGGAATTAGCATTTAAATAATGACATAAAATAAAGTGAGATAATCTTAATTAATTCAGTTGAAAATATAAATATGAAGGACTTAAAATTATTTTCATTTCAATATTATTAAGAAATAATAAACAGCTAAGATGAATAAAACTTGCAATTTTGAATGGAATAAAATGTTTTCCTGAGATTTATACTGGTGAGCTAAAATTTCTCGTAAAAGTTTATTTGTATTTAAAATGACTGGTCATTTCACAATATTGGACAAGTACATTTTCATTTTAATAGCAAAATAATATTTATATGAGATTAGACACAATGCAGTACTTAAAACATGTACTTTAGCTGGTTATGCTTTTTAATACTGTAATTAAAATCCTATCCAGGGCAGACATTTCATTTGTTGGCTTTGGGTAGCATGTGGGTAGCAGACTGGATGGGAATCACTGGGACTCTGCCTGCCTGCGATGATTAGCAGCTCCTCAGGCATCTGAGAAGAACAATAGCCTGTCATCTGGATATGATAGTCACTCATTAAAATCTCAACCATATGAATTCCATTTAAAATGTCAACTCTGAGATATTGTTCAATAATTGGAACAACATTTTAAGCTTCTAAAGTAACATAAATAAACCTTAATCATTGTTGAATAAATTGTTCATTCGGAAATTATTTTGTAATTAAGGGGTTAGTGGCATAAATCTAAACAGATTATGGTATTATTCACAGGGAGTTATATACCATGTGTTTAGAGCATTCATTGAAAAATTTAAAAGACAGTTGTTTTTTCCTACATCATATAGCAAGCTGTTGATTTGGGTTTCACACAGGCTGGTATTTTCTGGATTTACAGGAGCCTTCTTATCTTGTAGATACTACTGTTTGTTTCTGCTGCATTGGGCAACAAAGTGAACTGGAATGAAGCAAACAGTGAACTGATCTTTGGCTAAAAAACAACAACTCCCAAACACTTGCAACATTTTCCTTAGGCCTTTTCAGGAGTTGTGAGAGTATTTGTTAAGTACAGTGTACTTTTATCCAACAAGGATTCGTTTTTTTTCACTTAGAGACCCTGGGACCGTTTCCAAGTAGTGCGATCTACTTCATAAAAGTACAAAGATAGTATTGATTATCTTGTCAGACACAGATGCTTCCATCAAAATAAATATAAATAAATAAAAAGAAGAACAATTATTGTCAGAGAGCCTCATTTATTTCAGTATTTTATAATATTTTTCTTCGTGGTACATGGATAAAACTTTTCAAACTTCTACAATCATTTGTGTTTAGAAAGAGGGCTCCTTGTTTGTCATTTAGCCTTTCCCTGGGCTATTAGTATACAAACTCATGCACCTACAATTACCACACCAAATTGCACATGCCAGCATTAAGCATGTCTCTGTTAAGGTGCACTTTAACTTCATATGCCACGTGTCGCTTCAAAAACACATACAGAGAGAGCATTAAGATCCCATAGTTCCTAGAACTGTTACATTTACAGAAGTACTTTAAATGGTAATTTACCAAGACTCTAGGCACCATCATCTCTCACAAGATTACTACAATAGCTTTTAATTTCAGACCTCTTTCTTTTTCTTTACTGCAGCGTTACAAAAGCCAGAGTATAACTTTTACTAATGTCAGATCATGCTTAAAATTTCTTAGAAGGATTCCCATTTAATTCATAAAAATGGGCAGACCCTTTGACCATCTGTAAGACTCCACGTAGTTTCTGCACCATCCTCTCTGTCTTCTCCCACTGCCCTGGTTTCCATCTTGGTATCAGTTGAGCCCTCTGCTGTGCTTTCTATCTGGAGTGTGCTCCACACAGATGTGCCCAGGTTTGCTTTCACACTGTCTCAAGCCTTTCTTCTGATAGTACGTTTACACTGAGCTGGGGTTTATGTTTGTTTGTTTGTTTTGTGTTGAGAACATTATTTAGATACAACCTAGCCTGAAACTCTGCTTAGCTTTTCTTTGTAGCCAGTGTCATTTCTGTCAAGTCTCTAATGAAGTAATTTTGTTTATTTACCTCTCCCATTGCCAGGAAGCTCCACCAGAAAGTATGCTACTGCTGTCCCTTCAACATGTGGAGTGCTGCCTGTCACTTGGGTTGTGTTTGATGATTTAAAACGTTTTCTGAGACTTACAAGTCCATTTTCAATAGTATAAATGAGCATTTCATATGTTAAAAGGCTTTTTACATATTTCATGTGGAAAAGACTTACGTTGTATTGTTCATTTACTACTTACTTATTGTGTTTTCTTGCTCTCTACAAAACAAAAACTGTTCTTTGAATAAGAATCATGAGTTTTTAGCTAAGTATGAAATTATATTTATTTTAATCACAAATAATAGAATAAACTATTCCATTTATGCAAAAATTATAAGAAGTAAGTATGACATTTTATTTAAAAATAAATTTTCATATACAAAAGAAACTTTCTAAAATGTTTATTCCTGTTATTCCTTCTCATCGTATCCTTAAGTAATAATTGTTTTGAATTTTATGTTTTGTATTTTCATATATAATAAAATAAATGCATTCATATGCAATCAATATTTTTGTGATTTCAAATTATATATGTGATAATGTAACTTTTTTCTTGGCTTAATTTTTCCATTAGTATAATTATTTAATGGGATATTTTTCTGTTGCTATTTACAGCTACACTTAATTGTAATGGCTGCATAGTACTTTATGATTGGAATGTATTAAGATTTATTTATTCATTCTCCTATTTATGGTAAGGTAATTTTAATTGCTTTCCATTACATACTACGGTGGTTATTGTCAAAATCTATAACCATTTTCCTATAAGTGATTTTTTTATTATGGAATTCTAAGCACTTTCATAAATTTTGCATGTTTATTTATTTATTTGATATTTTCTAGCCTTCTTAAATGACCCAGGAGTCTCACAGTAACTATGGCCTCAAGCAGAGTTTAGATCGTGCCTTTTACTTTACATGTGTAAGATAAATGCAGTCTTCTTTCTCACAGTTATTAAATTATTAGGTCACATACCCTGCTTTCAGATCAGAAGATCATTGTACCTGTCATTTTCTCCCAGATTTCTCTTTTTGTTTCTCCTTCACATTCATCTTTTAAATTATATTTTGCATCTATTCCCTGAGAATTTCATACCACTTTGATCATATACACCCTGATCTTTCTCTCATATCCATCTTTCAGTGGCATCCTCTTTTGTGTTTGCTGCTTTTACTGTGCATGTAAAGTAGAAGTGGCTTATCTAATAATATTCTTAATATTCTCACCAAAGTTATTCTTTAAGTATTACTAATTTATAATGGCTCATGCAATATAACCGAAGAGAAAGGAGATGATATTATGTTCTCACTTGCTGTAGCTTAAGTTATTATGGAGTAGTTTCAAGCGAAATTAGGTTTCCTGTTGCCTTACTTTTTTATTGCCTTGACAAAATACCATGACCAAGGCAACTTATAGAAGAAAGCATTTAATGGAGGTAAACAGTTACAAAGGATTAGAGTTTGTGACCGTCATGGAAGGAGTACCTAAGCCGGCAGGCAGACATGGTGTTGGGACAGCAGCTGAAAGCTTAACTCTAATCTACAAGCCGGAGGCAGAGAGAGAAAGAGAGAGAGAGAGAGAGAGAGAGAGAGAGAGAGACAGAGAGAGAGACAGAGAGAGAGACAGAGAGAGAGACAGAGAGACAGAGAGAGACTCAAGGCCCAATCCTCATTACACACTTACTTCAATAAGGCCACACATCCTAAGCCTTCCCAAATAATTCCACAAGTTGGGGACCAAGCATACAAATATATGAATCTATTGAGGCCATTATTTTTCAAACTACCCTAAATGCAAAGAGACCCATTGATACCTTTTTTAAAAAGCTATTCTATTGTTGTAATCATAATTTGTGTTAGGATAGCCTCACCTTCTTTCCTGGAGCCTTCAGTTGAATTAGTGACTGAGAGATTATGGGGTTAGACAGAAGAATTAACATAGAATTGTTAGTGAATGATTTTGAAATTTATGAACTTTCCTTCGTGGTTGTGTACTCATGAACTGGACTCTATAATCTTCAAAACACATGCATATTTGTGTGAAACAACTGAACTGTATATGTTTTGGTGGAAAAAATATTTGAGCATTTCTTAGGAACATTCCAAATTTCCCACAGGATTTTGCTCTTAGGAAATCAAACCACTGTGACCATGAGCCATGCTATTGTTGCTTTAACTAACCCAGCTTTTCTGGGGAGACATGGCTTCATCACATGGCAAAATAATAGATAGCTCTCCTTGTCAATTAAATACACATTTTTAAAATGAAATTATAATATGCAATGGAAACTGCATAGTCAGAATTTGAAAGGTAGGATATGAGGCATTTTTTAAATGAAAAAATATTTACTCAGATGACTGTGAAAGTCTGGTATAAATGATAGAAGTTTTCAATTAATAAAAAGTGTTTATGCAGTTATAATTTGAGTTTTCTTTATTGTTGTTATTTTTTATTTTGTTATAAAAGAAAACATTATTTTAAAAGAAAACATTTTTCATTATACATACCAATCCAAGTTCCCATTCCTTCCCCTCCTCCCATTCCCTCCACATACCCTCCCACCCCAGCTGCATCCAATTCTCAGAAAGGGTAAGACACATTGCTTTGGAAAAGGTACAAGGCCCTCCCTACTATATATAGGCTGAACAAGGCATCACCAAAAGATAATAGGTTCCCATAAAGCCAGAACATGCAGTAGGGATGAATCCTGGTGCCACTGCCAGTGGCCCCCAGTCTGCCCCAGTCTTGCAACTGTCAACCACATTCAGAGGGACTGGGTTGATCCTATGCTTGTTCCTTTCCAGTCTGGCTGGAGTTGGCGAGCTCCCATTGGCTCAGGTAAACTGTTTCAGTGGGTGTACCCATCATGGTATTGACCCCTTTGCTCATATTCTCATTGCTCCCACTCTTCAACTGGATTTTGGGAGCTCAGTCTAGTGCTCCGATGTGGGTTTCTGCCTCTGTTTCCATCAGTTGCTGGATGAAGGTTCTATGGTAATATTTAAGATATTCATCAGTCTGACTACAGGACAAGTAAAGATCGGGTCCCCTCTTCTCTATTGCTTAGGGTCTTAGCTGGGGTCATCCTGTGGATTCCTGGGAATTTCTCTAGAGCCAGGTTTCATCCTAACCCTATAATGGCTCCCTCGTATAAGATATCTCTTTCCTTGCTCTCATCTCTGTCCTTCCTCCTTCTCGACTACCCCATTCCCTCAAGTTATCCTCACACCCTCCTTCTCCTCTCTTATTCCCCTACCTCCTTCCTTTCTCCCCCCACACCCATACTCCCAATTTTCTCAGGTGATCTTGTCTGTTTCCACTTTCCAGGTGCATCTATATATGTTTTTCTTATGGTTGACCTTATTACTTAGTTTCTCTCGGATCATGAACTACAGGCTCAATATCCTTTGTTTATAGCTAGTATCCACTTATGAGTGAGTGCATACCATATTTATCTGTGTGAGTCTGCTTGTTTTTGTTCTAGAGCTCTCAGGTGTGCTGTTAAGTCACTAATGTGAGCTTTCTCCATTTTTTTATGTGGGCACTTAGTGCTATGAACTTTCCTCTTGCACTGCTTTCATAGTGTCCCATAGGTTGGATACATTGTGCCTTCATTATTTTAAATTATAGGAAGTCTTTAATTTCTTTCTTTATTTCTGCCTTGATCCAGGGTGGTTCAGTAGTTCACTGTTCAGTTTCTATGAGTTTGTAGGTTTTCTGAGAGTAGTATTGTTAAATTCTAACTTTAATCCATGGTGATCCAATAAGAAACGGGGTTATTCCATTTTTTTAAATCTGTGGAGGTTTGCTTTGTAACCGAGTATTTGATAAATTTTGGAGAAGGTTCCATGAGGTTCTGAGAAGAAGGTATATTCTTTTGTGTTTGGGTGGAATGTTCTGTAGATGCCTATTAAGTCCACTTGAGTCATGGACTCACATCTGTTATTTCTCTTATTTCTCTGTTAAGTTTCTGTCTGGTTGAACTGTCCATTGGAGAGAGTGGAGTGTTGAAGTCTCCTACTATTAGTGTGCAGGGTTTGATGTGCGATTTAAGTTTTAGTAATGTTTCTTTTACATATGTGGGTGCTCTTGTATTAGGAGCATAAATGTTCAGGATTGAGCTACACCTTGATGGATTGTTCCTGTTATGAGTATAAAGTGTCCTTCTCCATCTCTCCTGATTAATTTTAGTTTGAAATCTATTGTGTTAGGTATTAGGATAGCTACACCTGTTTGTTTCTTAGGTCCATTTGATTGTAAAACCTTTCCCAACCCTTTACTCCAAGGTAGTGTCTGTCTTTGAGGTTGAGTTGTGTTTCTTTTGTACAGCAGAAGGCTGGATCCTGTTTTCATATCCTGTGTCTTTTTATAAGTGAATCGAGTCCACTGATATTAAGAGATATTAATGACCAGTGGTTTTTTTTTAAATTTATTTATTTATTATGTATACAATATATGCGTGCAGGCCAGAAGAGGGTGCTAGATCTCATCACAGATGGTTGTGAGCCACCATGTGGTTGCTGGGAATTGAACTCTGGACCTTTGAAATAGCAGGCAATGCTCTTAACCACTGAGCCATCTCTCCAGCCCCAATGACCAGTGTTTTTTAATTCCAGTTATTTTTTGGTAGTAGTGTTTGTGTGTTTCCCTTCTTTGGGTTATGCTGGTGGGGGATTATCAGTTACTGTGTTTTTGTGGGTGCAGTTAGCCTTTAATCCCAGCACTTGGGAGGCAGAGGTAGGTGGATCTCTGTGAGTTTAAGGCCAGCCTGATCTATAGAGCAAGTGCCAGGACACACTCCAAAGTTACACAAAGAGACGCTGTCTGGAAAAATAACAACAATAAACAAAACAAAACAAGAAATATCCACTTGCAAAGGGAATATTTGATGGACATAATCTTATAACATTTTCAAATATATTGTCAACAAGTATGGGAGATTATAGCGATTTGAACCTCTTTCATGTAAAATACTTAATCTTTGTGCTTTGTCAAATGTTAGCATACCTATAGAACAAAGAAGAAACAGGCAATTTTAGAACATGTGCTAATCTAATGGAATAATCCAGTAAGTCACTTAGACAGATAAAACTGTTCTATAAGAAAGGAAGAAAAACATTCTGAAAAATGTTGTTCACTTGCTGTTTGCAGTAGGTAACCAAGTACTGGAAAGGGATGAACTCAGAGAGCTATTACCTGATTTAAGGGGAAAGTTAAAAAAGAAGAAAAAACACGGTATTTTAATTCTGTGGGTGTGAGAAAACCATCTGTACCTGAATTCTTAACTGAAAATTTTGTTGAAAAGGTATTTTGCTATAAAAGTCCAATTTAAATGTTTAATTAAACAAAGAGATTCTCCTGTGGCAGCAAGGAGTTTCCTTCCTGTCTGAGACCAGGGCTTCAGATGCCTAAGCTGTTCACTATCAAAAAACAGTTTAAATGAAGTACTCAAGTTAAGAAGCAAGGAAACAAGTCAAATTGTGATCTGCATCCAATATGTTTTGGCAGGGTTACAAATGATAGTTGAAAACGACTGCAAGTAAATTGAATAGGAAAAAAATGATATGAAAAAGGTGTTGGCTGAAATTTGCTTAAAGGAAAAAAAATAGATGATAAATATCCACGTAGAAGCCTTTGTGAAGGTTAAACTGAGTACACAATTCATCCTAGAAAGCAGAATACCCATAACGACAGAACCAAAAAGCCAAAAAGGAATTTGGGAGGAATGGTGCATAGCCTCTCCAACAGGCAATTGTAGTGTCCAATCCAAATATGACTACAAAGCACAGTATATTAGTACATTGTCATGTGCTGTTTTAACTCACTAAAAAGTGGGCTCTGGAAACACAGTTAGCTCACTGTACTAGTTCAGCTATAACTGTCAACTTGATAGTCCCTAGAATTATCTTGTACAAAAACCTTTGTTTGGAGAATTATATACATCAGGGTTGCCTGTAGATAATTGTCTTGATTTTTAAATAATGTAAGAGGACTTCAGGCCAGGATAGGTGGTGCCATTTCCTGAGCAAGCTGTTGTTGGCTTAATTAGGAAGGTAGGTAACCATGAGCTATGAAAACAAGTCAACACATGGTGCTTCTTCATAATTTATATTTCAAGCTCCTGCTTGTGTTCCTGAATTTCTTCAATGACAGACTAAAGTCTGGAGCTGAAATAAACTATTTACTTTCTTAAGATGTCTTATAGAATGCTTTTAGGACACCCTTGCATTTAAGACTCAAATATGTTGGTTTCAAAGTGCCCTTCAAGAGCTCTTGTCTAGGAGGGACTGTTAATACCACAACTCTGTGACAAAAAAAAAAAAGAACAACCCAACCTTAAAAACATTGCACCCTTGAAAGCAGCTAGAAAGTGAACTCTTTCTGCATAGATTGCTGTTTTTTAATACCATTATATAAAAAAAGCCAGCTGTATTAAATGGGAAGCAGGAAGTTGTTCCATTAAAAGCTGATCTATGGAGAGAAAACCCCAACTGGGATATCTACGTGACTGTGCTAGCTTCCCCATTTGATTTCTAATTTGATTTTACTTTTGTTTGCTCTGTCAATCAGACTACTCCAGCCAACTCTGCTAATTGTTGTGAGCACCAAATTTAATGATATTTTGTTATCCTTCTCATACCCCTCTCTATCAGCTACTTGCTATTACTCTTCTACTCTTGATGGGCATATACTTAATACAGTTCCGCAATGAAAACCAAAAGCAGGTTTATCATAGATCATTATCCACACAGTACATACTACTTTCTACCATGTGGTATAGATTGTTGTACTTTGTCTCTATAGTGATAGCTGAATCTCCTTTCTATGGGGATAATACAGTGACCGAACATTTCAAAGCATGGTGTGTCCTGAAGGGTAACATGAGGTTGGTTATTTTCCTTTATGCGTATGTGGGGTCATGTATCTTTCATGAATGGAGTCCACTATGTGTTTATAGAGACATCTCCCCATTGGCTGGGATGAACGTATGGGACTGTTATGGCAGTTGTGTGGTTCTTGCTGCAGGTGATGTGAAATTATGTCTAAAGTTCAGCTCTTTGCCTAAAAGGAACTGCCCATATAAAGGAGAGAATACAATTAGCAAAAGACATGCAGATGCTGTCTTCTGCATGAGACTCTGGATAAACAGGAATAAAGGAAGAAGAGCTAAAGCTGTTGGTTTGTTGTTCCTTGCAGCTGGTACAACACTGAGGAACGAAATTTGCGCTAAGGAACAAAGCCTTGGAACAAGTGTGACATATCAGACAGTGAAGAAGACATAAACAATCTAGAAATGATAAAACATACTTCATAGTTATGACCTTAAATAAGAGAAAGGAAAATCCTGTGGCTCAGCATGTAGGTGGACAGGGCCTGAAAAACTGTTCAGTTAGGAAAACTATGATAATTAAGGAATATTCTCTTTAAACTGCTGGCATTGGAGATTTTAAAAGAGTACAAGAATCCCTCACAGCCTGACTCGTGGAACTGTGGGGAAAATGGGAAAATGAGATCAATTTATTTGACAGCAAAGTAGACAAGCAAATGTAACTTAGAGATAAAGGCTCTATAATCTCAGGCAATATAAAGAAATCAGTCCCTGTTGAACTTATTTATGAGAGCCATTAGGAACATTTAGTAATAATAAGCTGAGGTCCTCACAGATACTAGAGCCTAGAAGACAACACAGGAAGGCTTGTTGACACTTAGAGAATTGGGCATCTGAGAGGTAGGGTCTGATATAGAGGTCACTGGCACAGTAAACTGTTTACAGCAGAGTTAAGGAAGGAGTTGATTCAGCAGGGCCCTTAAGATTAGTGTGGGACTATAATCACTTTTCTGAGTCTCATGGTGGGAAAAGTCACTTCCCTATCTGCCCTTGCACACACACACACACACACACACACACACACACACACTCACACTTAGTTAAAATTAAATCAAGATTGAAAAACAATTTAAACAGACCTATAACTCCTAGTGAAATAGAGGCAGTAATTAGTCTCCCAACAATAGCAAAAAAGTCCCAGGGTTGAGATGGATTCAGCACAGAATTGTATAAGTCTTTCAAATAACACTTAATGTCAATACTTTTCAAATTATTTACAATGCAGAAACATAAGTAACATTGACCAATTTGTTTCATGAGGTTACAGTTACCCTGATACCCAAATCACATAAAGATGCAGGAACGATAGAAGATTACAGACCAATTTCTCTTATGAAACATAGATATAAAAATTATCAATAAAATACTTGTAAACTTAATCTAAGAACACATCAAAGAAATCATCCACCATGATCAAGTAGGTTTCATTTCAAAGAAGCATGAATTTTTCAATATATGTAAATCAATAAATGCAATTCACCATATAAACAGATTAAAAGACAAAAAAGCACATGATCATTTTATTAGGTGCAGAAAAGTACTATGATACAATGCAACATTATTTATGATAAAAAGTTCTGGAGAGGCTAGGGACACAAGGGACAGACCTCAACATAATAAAGGTGATTTACAGCAAACCCATTGTCAACATCAACCTAAATGGAAAGAAACTCAAAATCTTTCCACTAAAATTGGTAAAAAGACAAGACTTCAACAAATGGTGCCGGTCAAACTAGGTGTCTGCCAGTAGGTGAATGCAAACTTCTCCATAATATAACCCTGGACAAAACTCAATTTCCAATGTATCAAGAACCTCAATACAAGGTCAGATACACTGAATCTCATAGAAGAGAAAGTAGGGAATAGTCTTGAACTCATTGGCACAGAAAAATACTTTATGAATAGAACACTGATAACACAGGCACCAAGAACAACAATTAAAGAACACTTCATGAAGCTGAGGAATTTCTGCACACACAGCAAATGACACCATCATACAAAGTGGCAGCCTACATAATAGGAAAAGATTTTTACCAACTCTACACCTAATAGAGGGCTAATTTTAAACACAAATGGTGGAGAATCACTTAAAGAGATGATAAACATAGTTATCAGGTAAATGCAAATCATAACTACTTTGACATTTCACCTTGTACCATTCATAATGGCCAAGGTCAATAAAACAAATGATAGCTTACTCTGGTGAAGATGTGGGGTAAAGGGAACACTCATCCATTGCTGGTGAGAGTGTAATCTCATGAAACCACTAGGGAAACCAGTGTGGCAATTCCTTAGGAAGATTGGAATCAATCCACCCCAAGATCTAGCTATACCACACTTAGGAATATACCCAAAAGACTTTACATCCTACTACACAGACACTTGCTCATTCAGGTTCATTGCTGTTATATTCATAATATCCAGAAATTAGAAACACACTAGATGTCTATTAATGGAAGAATGAATAAAGAAAATGTTATTACACAACGTAATATTACTCATCTATCTAAAAAAAAGAAACAAATGCACTAAATTCACAGGAGAATGCATAGAGTTAGGAAAAAAACATTCTGAATGAGGCAACCCAACCAAAAAAGACTAACATAGTATCTATTTTCTTATATGTGAATGTTACCTTTCAAGCCCTGTATATGTATGCTGTGTCTGTATAACCACTGAGGTTAGGTATAAGGTGAGGGACCATTGGGGAGGTAAGGATTTTCTTATGAAGCAGAAATAGGTTGGGTTATTACAGGAAGGATGGTGGAAACACTAGAATGACAGGATTAAATGGAGAAGGGAACAGAAAAAAAGAGTAAAGAAACACAGAGAGGAACAGTGAAACTAAGGGCTATCTGAGGGGTCATATAGGAACCTACGATAGTTAAAGCATCCTGAAACTTATACTTAAATTAAAGAAGTCTAAATGGAATTACCAAATAATGGAGAGACAACGCCTCTACTAGACATATTTCACTACCAAATGATATCTCCTGTGCCAGGAATGAATTAAATCTAACTGAGTTGTTGGCTAAAGGGACCTCATGGAAACCCCAAACAACCCAGTCAATGTTGTTGGTTGGTCTCCACAAACTGACAGTAAGGACATATTGCTGATGATAACACCTAGATATCTCCATTGAACATGAAGAAGTTTAGCTGGTGCCTACCTAGGGTCTTCACCTTTTACTCAGTCACTAGTACTCATGATACTGGAAGGTATGTCTCATGCTACCAGAGGAGAAAGGAAAACACAAACCCATCTATAAATCATTTTATCTACAATAGTGACCTGCCTACAGAATATGCTGCTGCAATAGTGGTACAAAATTTGTCCACTTCTGTTCATGTGATGAAGCACCATGATCTAGGCAACTCTTACAAAAGAAAACATTTAATTGGTAACTTTCTTACAGTTTTAGAGGATTAGTCAATTTTTATAATGGTAGGAAGCTAACAGGCATGGTGTTGGAGTGGTAACTGATCTCTTTACATCTTGATCCATAGGTAGAAGGCAGAGATACTAGGTGAAGCATTGGCTTATGAAATCTCAAAGCCCTCTCCTAGTGACACACCTCCTCCAGCAAGGTCTTATCTCCTAATCCTTTCCAAATAGTCTATCAACTGGAGACCAAGCATGCAAATATATGAGCCTATGGGAAGCATTTTCATTCAAACCACCGCAGTGACCAACTATTGTCTGATTGTATAGAAACCATCCCCAATACTGTTTGGGTGCCCAGGAATCTAGGACTAGATAGGCCACAAACTTACAGGTAAAGAAAATCATAAAACATAAGGAAGTATAATTGCCTCTGTAATGGTATTAATATATAGGACCTTGGGGCTGGAGAGATGGCTCAATGATTAAGATCACTGGCAGTTTTTTTTTTTTTTCAGAGGACCTGAGTTGTGTTCTAATGGGATTCATGTGTGTTGGAATGTTTACATCTCAGTATCTGTATATTTCCTTTGCTTTTTCTTTGACTCTTTTTTCCTGTTTATTTTGTCCTATTTTTATTTTATTTTAATTTTTTGATGCCTGTTTGTTTTCCAATGACAGAAAGAGCGGGAAAAGGTGTAGGTTTGGGTAAATGGGGAGGTGGGAAGAGTTTGGGAGGAGTTGTGTGGAAAAACTTTGTTGTCAATAAAAAAATACTTGATTAATATAGCAGTCTTCTCCAGAGCAGAACATACCCACTGGTTATTCAATACCAAATGGTCATCCCTGAAACTATGCAGGCAGTATTACACAGATTGAGCAGATTGTACTTATGTATTTAGAAATATGTGTGTCTTTGTGTGTAGATTTAATAACAATTCATGAAAAAAGGTCATATGTTAAAAAATAGAAAAGGCAAGAAGGAATATATGGGAGGTTTTGGAGAAAGGAAAGGGAAGGGGAAAATCATGCAATTGTGTTATAATCTCAAAAATTAATTGGAAAAACTTAAACTCCCATAAATTTCATATTACTAGCTGAAGACTAATAATGAAAATAGAAAAAAAAACAGTGAAAGTTAAAAAAAATTAACTTAAATTTTTCTTGTTTGTTGATACAGCTCAATGGTCAAGAGTACTTTTTTCAGAGAAACTGGGTTCAATTCCTAGAATAAACATGATGGTGACAACCATGTGTAACCCCAGTTACTGGGATCTAATGCTTTCTTCTGATCTATGTAGGAACCAGATGCACACATGGTGCACATACATAAATGCAGGAAAAACACTTCTGAATTTAAATAAATAAAGATACTTTTTCTTATCTACTTTATAAGCTTAAAAATAAAAATCTGGAAATTTTACTTTTGATTGAGACTTGATTTTTACTAATGTTGTCAACTTGTTTCCCTGCTTAATTCTTTTTACTTGTTTTAATTTTATGGGAAGATACTGTGATGATTATTTCTTCAGTTTTCTTAAGATACAGATACGGATACGATACAGATAATATTGAATGATAAACGTGAACTCTGGAGCGTTCTGCGTGCTTTAAGTAAAAAGTATTGAATACTGTAATCACAGTTATTTCATTATAGTGGCTAAAAAATCTAAGTTATTGAAACTATAATTGACTTACATTTTTAATAATAGAATATATTGTACAGTATTATAGTTTCATCTTTTAAAAATAAGCTAGAAATATTTTTATTTGATTGCCAAATATGTTTTATTTCAAGTTTATTTCAGCAATAAAAGTGAGTTTATTGAGACACAAAAGAACAATTAAGTACACTATAAAGTTCCTAATATAGCTTGAAACTTTGGAAGATTTTGACTCAATTTTCATTGAAATAGTTTTCTTTTAGTTAGGGCATCTCTACCAATGGCACTTTAGGGGTAAATGCATGGGAGCAACATCTGCTCATCTTGTTATAAGTTGACAGTGCCTCAATCTTCATGTTGGTCATATTATCTGGTAAATTTTGTTTTTTTTTTCTGGTTTTATTTGGTAACCTATTCTTTAGGCAGAAGATCGTCTTCATTTATGGCTGTGGTTCTCCACCTTCCTAATGCTCTGACCCTTTAATACAGTTTCTCATGTTGTGGTGACCCCTAGTCATAAAATTATTTCATAACTGTAGTTTGCTGCTGTTACAAACTGCAATGCAAATATCTGATATGCAAGATATCTGATATGTTACCAGCAAAGGGGTTGTGACCTACAGGTTGAGAACTACTAATCTATGGCTTTAAAATCTTTGTTTCCCTTAATGTAGATATCTTCTTCCCTGATCCAATATCTGCCCTTCCTCCATCTCCACCCTCCCACTCCTTTAAGCTCTCCCCACTCCTTCCCTTCTCCCTTCTCCTTCCCCC
>PVIU01006052.1:43882-58865 GCA_004026605.1 Ondatra zibethicus | reverse complement strand
CTAGGTACTTGGGAAGCAGAGGAGAGGGAGCCTGAACTGGCTTTGTCCCATAGTCACACTGATGAATATCTTGAATATCATCATAGAAATTTCGCCCCATGGATGGAGTTAGAGACAGAGACCCACATCCACATCAGAGCACTGGACTGAGCTCCCAAGGTCCAGTTGAAGAGCAGAAGGAGGGAGAAGATGAGCAAGGAAGTCAGGACCGCAAGGGGTTGATCCACCAACTGAGACAGTGTGCCTGATCTAATGGGAGCTCACCAAATCCAGCTGGACCGGGACTGAATGAGCATGTGATCAAACCGGACTCTCTAAATGTGGCTGCCAATGGGGACTGGCTAAGAAGCCATCGATAATAGCACTGGGACCTGTCTCTTCTGCATGTATTGGCTTTTTGGGACCCTAGATTACTTGGACGCTCACCTTCCTAGGCCGGGATGGAGTGGGGATGGCCTTGGATTTCCCACAGGGCAGGGTACCCTGCACTCTCTTATGGATGGAGGGGGAAGGAGGAGGGTTAGTGGGGGAGCGGGAGGGGAATGGGAGAAAGGGAGGAAGGGTCAATTTTTGAATAGAATAATAAAAAATTTTAAAAAAAAATGCCGGTAGTGGTGGCGCATGCCAGTAGGATTTGCTGAAGGAGGCAGAGGCGGGAGGATCACGAGTTTGAGGCCAGCCTGGGCTACACATTAAAAAAAAATCTTTGTTTCAGTTTTGGAGTTATGGCTGAGAGCTGAATTTTGATTTCATAGCAGTTTTGGTTAATTGGTGTGCTGTCCACTGCCAAGACCAAGCTGCGGTAATAGATAGTAGATGTTGTCTTTGGTTGTGCTGTAGTTCATGGAGGTTGCTATAACAAAAACACATAATGTGGAGCTACAAAAATATTACAAATTCATGTTTCACAGTTCTGCTAAAAGGGAATATGAAAATTAAAGTGCTAGCATGTTTGATGTCTTGTCGGGGCCTGCTTCCTAGTGTGTGATCTTCTATCTGTATCCTACATCTACAAAAGAGTAAAGAATTCTCTGTATGCTTGATATAAAGGCACTCATTCTAATCAGGAGGGTTCCATCCTCAAGACTTCTTGCCAAATATAATCTTGATGATATGCTTTAATACAAATGGGGCGATGCAAACATTCATTCAATAACAAATTTTGATATACTCACCAAAACCTGTTCATTGAGTAGCTAAAATGCTAATGCAATACATAGCTTCAAAGTGTCCTTCAATTCATAGAGATGAAATGTACATATAATACTATTTCCGAGAACTTAACATCAGTACCATGAGATACACCTGAGTTCAACTGAACTAAACTGAAAGTTTTAAGCCTGTCAGGTAAAGGCACTAGGAAAGACATAAGGAAAGAAAAGAGATAAAAATCAAGACTCATTGATTAATATTTCCATGTGCTATGACTTGAGACATAAAGATTAAAATTAGGGATGATAAATTTATAAGTGGAATCTAGGTAATTTGTTTAAAAACTGAAATTAGTTGTTAAAAACAGAGTGCATTGGAGGCTTGAGTAATGGCTTAGCAGTTAAGAGTTTTGCTGCTCTTGAAAAGGTGACTCACGATGGCCTGTAACTCCAGGTCCAGGGGAGTTGGTGTCTCTTCTAGTCTCTGATGAAACATTCATGCACAGAAACTCACAGACACACATGGAGACACACACACACCCCACATATATGTGTGCACATACATGGGCACACACACACAAATATAATAAATTGTTTTTAAGATTTAATTGTATTTATGTCTTTTGTTAAGCAGGTTTGTAATACTACATATTTATCTATAAGCGCAAAATTAGAGCATGGCATCTTTAGGAAAGGAGTGGTCACATGTAAAGGGAAGTGTATCTAGAATTTATAGCTTTAATGACCGCAATATTAATTTAGGAAACCTAGTAACTTCACATTTTACTTATGTGCCCAAAAGACATTTCAGAGGTCACCAGGAAAATGCACAGATGGATCTTAGTTCATCAGATTACTTGCCGTTTGCTTGGCTGATTAGGCTCATTTTATTGTGCTTTTCCTACTTCTTTATAATTTGTTTTGACCATTTTTTTTCAAACTCTGCTGCGATGTCATTGGCACTGCTACACACAACTCAGTGCTGTCAACAGTCTGAGTAGTCTTTTCAAAGGTCCCTATTCAGGTGAAACGAGGATTTGTTTTTCCTTTAATTTCTTTGGGGATTTCATATGTGATACACCGTATTTGCATTCTTTCTCTCCCCTTTTTAAGCCATCTCATGTCCTCATCCTCCCTTACCCCTCTCTAGAATTTATGACTTTTTCCATTTACAACCCAAGTCCAATTAGTGTTCCCTTTTTTGTATATATTTAGAACTGACCCCTTAGGATATAGGTCACAGTCTGAAATCAAGATTTATAAACTTGTTCTCCCATTCCCAGCAGCCACTGAATGCCTGTGGTTCTACATCTAGGACTGGAACCTTGTGAAACTTTCTCCATCACCATTGGAGTGCCCATCATTTGGACTTTGCAAGTCTTAAACTCCACAGAAAAAAAAAAAAACAGGATGAGTGAATATAAAACTAAGTTGGAGTTTGAGCTTATTAAGGAAAAGTTTTACTGTATTTAAGCACAGGTGTTAAGTGTAGGTGGGAAGAAACATGTAATAAAAAGTTAGTCATTAATCCTTTAAGCGTCCATGGGTACTTGAAAGAAGGACCATGCTTTGTCCGCTTTGATTTTTAATAGTCACTTGGAATTTAATTAAATGTAGGCAATACAGAAAATTTAAAATTCCCAGATCTATAGTCCCTGGAGAACTATTCAGCCTTTGCTATATGAATATAAGTTCATGGGTAGTTACTAACGGAGCATTCTAACTGGTCAATTTGACACTTGACCCCTTGTACCAAGGAGAGTGACACTTTTCAAGGCTTTTTTAGATCTTACTCTGCCCTTTCTGAAAACTCTCCATTGGTTCTCCACTGTCACAGCACAAAACTCCAGTCCTTATCTAAGTATTGTTAAAAACCCAGTCAACCCTGGTAACCCTGACTGAAAGCATCTGTCACCCTTCTTGCCATTTCATTGTTCTCAAAATGGCCTTTTAATTTTCATAGAGTGTGCAAACTTACTTTATCTCAAGAACTAGCAACTTCCTATGATCCTTTTTCTGAGACCCTTGAAAGATTTTTTTCTTTATTTCAGCCAGGTCTCTAATTGCCAGCTGTGTTATATCTGTCATTTTCTTTGTATGTGTTTATTTGTGTGTGTGTGTGTGTGTGTGTGTGTGTGTGTGTGCACGCGTGCGCGCAAGCGAGCATTTATCCAGACTATTGATCACTCTGTGATACTCTTAGTGTCTCATCTTACTAGTCTTTATCTGGGCAGGGCAGAATAGGATCTGTTGGTGCCTGTGAAAGTTAGGATTTGTGAACTTAGCACAAACTAGAGACAACTTTGAAGAGGGAACCACAATTAAGGATTTTCTTCCATCAGATTGGCCAGTGGGCTAGTCAATGGGGGCATTTTCATTAATGGTTGATATTAGAGCTCCCAGGCCACTTTGTGCACTTCTACTCCTGAACAGGTGGTCCTGAGTTGTATCAGAGATCAGGCTGAGCAAGCAATGGTCAGCAAGCCAGTAAGCATCTTTCCCTTGGTCTATGCTTCAATTTCTGCTTCCAGGTTCTGCCTTGAATTTCTGCTCTGGCATCCTTCAGTGATGAATGTAACTTGTATGTCCAACAAACCCTTTTCTTCTCAACTTTTCTTTGTCACTGCAACAGAACCTACACAGGACACTGCCTTAGGTCAAGATTGTTGAGTCTGCACATGGTAAGTGCTCAGCAAATTTTTTTGATGGCTATTTGGATTTATAGTCAACTGTGTTAATCTCAAGTCTTTAATCTCAGTGACCATAGCTAGCACTTTTATTTTGATTTATGTATTTATCAGTTGAATTCTATTACTGACATTTTCTTTCCCAATAAGAAGGGTTGGCTACAATATTTTCCAAGTCTTTATAAGCTCGGAATGCCTTCTGCTGCTTTCATATTGGAAAAATAAATTGGTTGATGTGGAATTTTCAGGTCACGAACTTTTTCCAGTAAAGTGCTGTGTGGATATTCTTTGTTGTCCTCTGGCATCCTTTTATGCATAAAGAGAAATCTGAGTACAGCCCAAATTCTGGTCTTTCATAAGTCATTTTTTCTCCTAACTTGGGTATGAATATTTCACTTACTATCTTTTTTTTCTTTTCCCTGGGTTCATAAAGTTATCCCTTTTTATTCAGAGACTACAGTTATATATCAGACAGGATATTTTTTCTATTTAATATATTATTGTTGCTTGTTCTATTACTAAGATGTCTTGCTAAGCAGGGTTATACTTCTTGGACTTAGTAAATCTCATCTGCCCTGTATAAAATCTTTTTAAAAATAATTTTCTTTCCACATGAAGACAACATGTGACTTAGTTATCTTCTTTTATTTGGAGAGCTGGGGACTGAACACACCTAGCCTCGAGCACACCAACCTAGCATCTTCCCAGTGATCTATTTGCTCAGTCCTCGTTTTACATTGTAGGTTTGTGAAAATCTCTTATAAGTCATTCGGGCTGTCCTTGAACACATGCAGTAGCCCATGCCCGTCTTGAACTTATCATTTTGCTGTGTTAGCCTCCCTCATAGATGAAAATTGTTAGCATGTATCACAGGGTCCAGTGGGGGTACACTCTGGGCAACTTTTGCCTTTTTATTGTTTTCATGAAGACATTAATTTAGTTGTTAATTTATAAAATTCCCTTTACTCATTTGGTCAACTACACTTTGATAATTTGTTGTCTAAATTAACTTTTCCGTTATATATCCTAATGTCTTGTTTAATACTTTCCATTGACTAACTAGGGATCTTCTATAATATGTATTACATGATACTATAAAATTTGGAAATGTAGCTTTATTTGGACACTGAAGACATGCTACAAACACTTTTGTAGGGTCTCATTTTTTTTTCTAAATTGATCTTGGCTAAAGAAAAATAGGTACAGACAGGTAGGTTTAATACTTTCTCAATCTATGTCCAACATTAGATGTCCTTTTCCTTGAAGGCTTTCCTTTATATACATTTATTTTCATTTGTTATTTGATTGTTTGTGAGTGTGTATGTGTATGCATATGCATGATGTCAGAGAAAAATTTTTGGGAGTCCTTTCTCTCACTATTTGGATTTAATGGATCTAACTCAAGTCATTAGACTTGGTAGCAAGCAACTGTACTCACAAAGCTCTTAGACTTTTTAAAATTATTATTCAAAATGCTATCTAATTTATTGAACTTTTTTTGGTTTTTTGAGACAGGGTTTCTCTGTAGCTTTGGTGCCTGTCCTAGCTCTTGTATACCAGGCTGGCCTTGAACTCACAAAGATCCGCCTGCCTCTTTTAAAATAATACTAAAGTATTTTCATTAACTCATTGAGAATCTCATACAACACATTTTTAGCACTTAGTCCTCTATTCAGCACCCCCAACTTCTCTCATACCCATCCCTCTTCCATATGTGTTCCCTTTTATTTTATTGTTCTTGTATATTGTTCTTATTTATTGAAGAAAATGTCTTGAAACAGCCATCCTGCTCCTCTTGCTCTTATTTCTTTTGGGATTTTTCTCTGAATGGTAGGTATAAAGTTATTGTAAATCTATTAGTTGGGGATAATAATAATAAATGACTATGATGCTGATTAATATTTTCAGAACATTAAGTGGAGGCCATCTTGACAGGCAACTGATTAGTTCAAGGACTGATTTATATCATAGGTACTTCTAAGTGTTATTATACTGAAAGTTTCATTCATTAGTTTTTGTGCTTTCATGTATGTTATGATTTTATTTCTGTTTCTTTTCATACAGACAAGTTTTTAATGTATTTCTTTTTGTTGCTATTGTTGTTATATGCTTCAATTTTTTTCTTTAATCTCTCTGTCTTGAAAGACAGAAAGAAAATAAAGTTAGGTGGGTAGAATGGTGGAGAAGACCTGGAAGCAGTTGGAGGAGAGGTAAATATGATCAAAGTATATGGAAAAAATTAAATAAAAAATAAAGTTTCTTTATTCTTTGTAACTGTTGAACTACTTAACCATATTGACTTTGGGAAGGACAACACTGAGGAGATATAATTTAAGGTTTAGAGAATGTACCATATCTGGACATGATGTTGCACAGCTACAATCCCACCTTCCAGAGGTCTGGATGCTGTGGTGACACCCTTTCTCGAAATCCACACTCCACACAAACACTTCCTCTCCTCTTCCCCCCAAAAGACAGACAAAGAGTACAACGAACATAGATTTCTTTCTCTTGAGTACATTTCCCTATCCCCTCTCATCTGTAAATTGTAACACAGGGGTTGTCTCTCTGATTCTTCTCTCCCTCACACTTTTTACCTGTAAAGGTTTCTGTCTTATTTCTAAGGAAGCTACCAGAGCTCCTTTAGACATCTTTCTGTTTTCAGATCTGCTAAGGTCATTCCTCAGAACCCTTAGGAAGAAATGATTCCTCCATGATCCTCATATATGTATGCTTATCAGCTGTTTCTTTTCTTTTCTGTTCCTTTCCTTTTCTTTTTTTTGTCGCCACATCCATGCCATGTTCTCTGTTCTAACACCATATATTCACACAGTCATTCACCTGTTCAGCATCTCTATTAAACCTTCATCTCTGTATATAATTAAAATATCAATTTTAATTTTTTTGTTTGTCTTTTTACAAAAAGTGCAAGCCTAATCTTGCCCAGAACTTTATCACATGGGATAACGACTGTGTCTACAATTATTAAACACTCTATTCGTTGATTGCCTATACTTCAGTTCATCTTACCGAAAGGTGTCTAAGCATAGAAAGGGGAAACATTTGGGCAGCATTCCTGCAACATTGTGTACATTACTGAATCTAGAACATTCATTCAAGAGAAGAGCATTGCCTCAAGTGCTCTTCTCCACTGAGAATGGAAGCTAGTTGAACTCTTCTGCCTCACACCAAACACCTTGCTCTCATTCATTTTCTGTTTCCTGAATTAAGTCATCTTCAAAGCTTACCAGTTAGCGTATAAGTATTTTTCCCATTTCCTTTCAACCCACTACATACTGAAATGTTCCTGTCTTTCCTGGCTTGGGTGACTAACTGGTGAAAAATTGTGAATCAGGCAAAGACTTAGTTATCCTATACATGGAGAGGCAGATTCCAACCTACTACTAATAATTTGGCTTCTCTGTATGTTATTACAGTTCATAGATATATTGTTAAGAAAAACTCAAGGTTAACATAATTTACCTCTGGAAATATAGCCAGACTGTCATACCCATCTGGCTTCTAAATGGGTTCATACTTATCTGATAAGCTCTTTACCCACCATGCCTTCTCCCAACCCCTTTCTTGTTCATTCTATTTAAAGAATTTAGTGTAGCATGAGGGTGACTTTTCTCAGCCCATCTTTACTTATTGATGAATTTGTGTTTATTTGGCAAATAAATTGATTGACTAGAGACTTTTGAATTTGTGTTTAAAGTCTGGCAAAAAAATTGATTGACTAGAGACTTTTGGACTTGTGAAATAATAACACACATGCACATACAATCCTTTGCATAAAAGTCTCAAAACCATTGAAATTTCCCTAACAACAGTACTAGGGGAATATTTGTTGCAGTATTTTATCTCTGCTTCAGGGTGCCAAGAGACTCTTTCATGTTAATATTTGATTGTGATTGCTCACATATGCCTCCTAAACCACAGTAGTTTCCTGAGTAACAGAACTGCCTTCTGTTCTAAACAGGTGAATCTTGATTGGCTTCTAAAAAGGATTTGTCACCAGAAAAACCAAATCAAGTTACCTTTGTGCAGGGTAGGATAGCTGAAAGTGCCATTAAAGATTAATCATGCTTGCTCGAAGAGGGCAATTTAAAGTTCTCTGCAATGTGGGATCCAGAGAGCTCCAATGAGGATGTGTTAAGATAGTGGCACATACTAACACCACAGTTGAGACTCTTCTAGTATGTACCCTCTTGAGCCTGACGCTTTATCTGCATCTTTTGTTATAAACATTTTAAATTATCATATAAATATAATTAGTGGTCTTTGAGTTATGTAAACTGTTCAAACAAATTTAGTGAACTCTAGAAGGAATAGTGGGACCCCAGATTTTAAACTGTCAAAAGTGTAAGTGATAACACTTTTGAATTTATTATTAGACTCTGCAGAGAAGAGAAGTTTTATATAACAGAGCCCTCTGAGACATCAAAACATCTTCAGGTAGATGATGTCAGAATTGGACTGAATTACAGAACACCTAGCTGGTCCTCCGTCTTCTCTTTCCCTTTCTTTCCCTCCCTTTTCCCCTCCCTCTTTCCAGTTCTTCTTTCCTCCTTTTATCATTGTTGAGACAGGGTCTCACCATGTTTCCCAACCCGACTTGGAGGCCTAGAACTTACTGTGTAGGCTTATGTGGAATTTCCTTCTGTATGCTGTAAATATGTTTTATTACTATTGGTTAATAAAGAAGCTGCTTTGATCTATGGCATGGCAGAATATAGCTAGGCTGGAAAAATAAACTGAATGCAGGGAGAAAGAAGGCAGAGTCAGACAGACGTCATGTAGCCACACAAGAAGCAAGATGTGAGGTAATAAACCACGAACCTTGTGATAAAATATAAAATAATAAAAATGGATTAATTTAAGATGTAAGAGTTAGTTAATAAGAAGCCTGAGCTAATAGAACAAACAGTACATAATTAATATTAAGCTTCAGAGTGGTGGTTATTTTATAAGTGGCTTCAGGAAAAGGTAGGCAGAGAAAACCCAGTCCACAGGGACCAGCAGGACAGGGAATATTTGTAGCATTAGTAGACCTGGCTGGCCTTGATCTCACAGAGATCTGTCTGTCTCTAATTCTTGATTGCTGAAATTAAAGGAATAAGTCACTATATCCAGCCTTCAGATTCTAATTCTTATATTATTACTGAAATTTTCTTGTTGCCTTCATTTAAATTTCTAGATATCATCATGTTTTTCAAGCTATTACAATTGTGGAATATATGATTAATTCCAGCAATAAAAAATTATATTCTGCGGTTTACGTTTATATTGTAATATCCATAAATTTGTTAGTATCATAAGGGAATTGAGGTATTGAAGAAAAGAATAATCTAGCAAATAACACATTTTACCTGAATATCTTTATATATATATATATATATATATATATATATATAATTACTTTATTTCAGATTGTTTGGTCAGGAAATTTGGTTAAGTACAGTATATAATCTAATAGGTATAAAATAGTTTCTGCACTATGAACTCTAGTTTTAGTTCAGGACAGACTCTTAACATTTAGCTGCCATTTGTAATGAATGACTATTAACTTGTTCAGTGGGATTATGTTATAATTTCAGAACAGCCAAATTTTTATGTGCTGATATCTCTCTTGGCTATTTAAGACAAAGTTCCACTATGTACTCCTACTTGACCTGGAATTGATAATATAGATTGAGCTAGTCTTGAGCTTGTCACAATTCCCCTCTTCTACCTCCCTAAGTGCTAGGAATATAGGCATATGGCAACACATCTGACCTTTATGAAGTGACTTTTATACTACGTTAATAGAGCAATTTACTTGCTGTTTACCTGATTGTATTTATATACTAAATATTTTCTTACTGAGAAAAAAAATTTTAGACTGCAGAGAAGTGTGCTGAAAATAAACACATTATTTTTTCAGTGAATATAGAGATATTCAATAAGAGCAAACCTATTGCTTAGTCGCAAACAGGAGATTTTAAAGAACATCTATAGTTAAGATATTACAAACAGAAAAACCTGGGAAGAACTGGTTTAAAAACATGCCATGTCTTTACTAGTCAATATCTACCAGCTTTCACAAGGGAGCATAAGTAGTAGGATTGCTCTCAATGGTCACATAAAGTAATTCCCAAAACCAACACAGGGATAATATAAAGGGGTCACATAGTATGTATATTATAATGTAACCTGGTTCATTTTTTTAAGTTCATATTGATGCTTTTGACCCAACTACAGGAAGTAAAAAGGTTTTAATGCAGAGCAGGAAGATGTATTCCCACAGGATTTGTAAAATAAAAGCTAGAATCACAGAGTGGAAACAGACTTTTGAAAAATCGGCCTTCTTCATAACAAATTCTGTTAAAAGTGGAATATATTGTATACATTTGGTTGCATTATTGCCGTGAGTTTTCAAATGTTAGCATAAGAACTGATGCAGAAACTACAATGTAATACATTTAACTCAATGTGAAAAGTTGCTTGCAAGACACCGTAAAGAGATGGATGCCTGAGACTGAGCTGTTCAGTTACCATTCAATTTGGGCTCAGTACGCACATATTTGCTATTATTGCTACTACTGTTATTTCTGCTTTAGATTTGGCTCATTTGAATGGGGCATATTTTATTGTCCTTGTCATAACCTCACAAAGTACACCGAAGTGCCATGATTTCGAATAGTTTGCCATTTTAGGTTGCATTTTCCATTAGGCTAGAAAATCAGACATGACACAGCAATAAAAACTAGTCTTTGCTCTTTGTGATATCTGGTAAGATGAGTGAGTCCAAGGTGGCTGTCTGAACTTTAGCCAAATGGCTTAAGAACCTAGTGCTGTGTATTTATAGGCTCATGCCTAGAGTCTTTATATTGGTCATCAGTTAATCTTCTTAGATTTTTCATGTACTAAGCAGGTCGCTTGCTATTTTATAAGACCTGTCCATGGCCCGTGTTGTATTTCCAACTTGCTCAGAGTTGGTGCAGAAGCAGAATCTTCAATTTCTAGAGAATGGACCTGGAAAGAGCGTAATGCTAATGGCTAAAACTTTAAGGGTCCACATTTAAAAGAAAGTGGGTGGAACAAGGATAAGACTCGGAAGACTTTGGTTTTGAAGGTGATCATCACAAGAATAGTTCCACAATCTGTCATCTATCCATTAATAACTCACAGTCAAAACACAACCACCCTTTTCCAAGATGATTAATTTTGGTATTAGATTCAGTCTTACAATTATGAGGAGAATTTCGGAATTCACTGTGTATGCCAGGTTCAGATGAGATGCAGGATCTTTGACAGGCTTTTCTTTAGCTGATTTAAGAGACAAATGTTGACCTTTCATCCTCCCAAGCTACAATTAATAGTTCAGGACAAAAATATCATAATGTAGTCCCATATTAAAAGGATGTTTTAGTCCAAAATGATAGAATTAAAACTATTATATACTACCACTGTCACTTGATATCCATTTTGCTAAGCCAGCATGTACACATTCAGACTGCTGTGAGTACTGACTGACAACTCCACCACACTTCAGGCTTAGCACCCATGAATGACACCATGTGTCAGAATCTATGTTCTGGTCCTCATGCATTTTGTACAATCAGTGTTTTTTTTTCCCCCTATAACTATCTACATTATAGTTTCTGATTCAGTTTCTTTAAATTCATGTTTCTTTATATCAGGAGACTTTAGAGAAGCCTCAACCACATCATTTAAAACTGTGGTTTCTACTTGTTGACTTTAGGCACAGGTAAAATATCAAGGAATTGTTATTGGCAGGATCAATGGATCATGATAATTGGGGGAAGTCAGATTTCTTCATAGTAGATTCCATCTAACATAATAATGGTAAGGCAGAACTAACTTGCCATTCAGATGTCCTACCCTGCAGCTTTTTTTCCAACATTAACTGTAAGTAGATTAATAGAGTAACCAAGGCCTGAGAATGGCAACCAGAGACTGTGGCACATCATAAAAATATGAGTGTCTGTGCCACAAGAGTGGCCGTTGGTATAGTCTTCCCTCTAACCACTACTATGCCAACTTCTTTGAATGTGTTTTCAATACTGTCCTAAGAATCCTGTAGATTAGAACTATATTATTTTAGGATCCTAATCTAAGCAGCAAAGTTTTGTGTTCACAACCACTATAATCTGTTGTACTTGAACAAATACAATATGCTAAATATTCCCTAGGATGTTTCACTCTCTTCAACTTAAGAAGGTAATTTTCTTATAGAGTTTTTCTAAAGATTGAGGAAAAGAATTTAAATAATTTAGGTGAGCAATGGTGTAATTGGAGCAATGGTGGATTGACTAATTGTGCTAAAATCTTACATAATTTTAAATAGATAAAAAATAGAAAATGTTTGTTTTCTATTTGAACACTTTGGGCCATGCCTATTTAGGAGGTATGGTGAAATTCATGCATGAATTTTACATACAATTGCTTCTGCAAAGATTCAAGGAAGCTAATTCTCTTTCTACACATGATCAAAACAATAACAGAAACTCAGTGACAGTAAGGCATCTTTGAAAAGAAAATCAGTTATAATGTCTTTCTAGAAACAAAATATTTTGAATTTGTCACGTATACCTCTTTGAATTTGATTTTCATGTATGTCTTTCCAAGCATATGTTTTATATGGTAAAAATTTCATGGATTCATTTGCTTATTGGCTCTTGGTATAATTTTTGTAGTATTGCATAATAATTTTGGCCCTTGTTTGAATTAATTTAATGTCTGACCTATCTGAAAAAGAAGATTCATGTTTTTGAACTAATACTATCTTATTATTATTAGAAATTGGCCAGAAATATTTGCCATGTGAAGCATTACTACTTGGCAGATAGCATTTAGGACCAAACACGTTTGAAATTCAGTGAAATGCTAGAAAAACTATTTCAACAAATATGGAAATATAGTATAACCATTTTTCTCATGTATGCCACACAGAAAAAATAGAACATATTTTTATTTCTGAGACAAGATTTCTCTGTGTAGCGTTGGCTGTCCTGGGACTTACTCTATAGATCAGCATATCATTGAAGTTAAAGATACGCTTGCTTTGCCTGTTCCACATGCTAGAATTAAAGGTATATACTAACATGTTTGGAACAAGAAAAAAACACAGAAAAAAATGTATAGCTCAATAAAAGCAATTAAATAAAAAAATAGTTAAGAAATCCCAAATTTTTTTATGAAAGAAAAAAATTATTATTTATTTATTTGATGTATATGTGTGTTTTGTATGCATGTGTGTCTATGGAACTACATGTGTTCATGATGCCTGAATAATCCGGAAGAAGGCTTTAGGTCCTCTGGGACTAGCATTACAGATGATTGTGAACTACCATGTAGATGAAGGGTTTTGAACCCACGTTCTCTGGAAAAGTAGCTAGTGCTTTTAAAAATTAGGACAGCTTTTGCCCTAATTTGTTCTCTGTTGTTACAATCTAATTTAATCAAAATGTCTCCTAAAATAGGTAGCAATTGTAATTACAGTATACTAGGTGGATCACAAGCCACTACAAATGGCAACTGTAAATATAATTGTTTAAACAGAGCAATCAGCTTTCCCTGTAACTAATTTTTTGGAAGCTATAGTTAGACTTATTGAATATTTACCTTCTGCACTAAATGGTATGCTCCGGAAAAAATAAACTCAGAAGCATGTAATTCCATTACTTGTAAGAAGGGGCTCCATAGTTCATATTTTTAAGTGCAAGGCATATATCATATATAATATAAAGTCTTTAATTATTAATAATTAGGTTAACTAATACACGTGGATAAAATTAAGCAAGATTATATTTATTACAATCTAAGTCTTAATTTCCGAATATATAATTTCAAAATAATGCAATTTTGAAAAAGATGAGATGAATTGTTAAAATGCAATAGGGGAATTATGAAATGATAAGAAAATAAAGTCATTTAAAATGAGGAGGCTATTGACATATAATATGAAGTAAAAGGATAACAAGCAGATCATTGTTTCAATAGGTAATGTGAGAAAATACTTCTACAAATTTTCATGTTGATTTTAAAATATAAAATAAAAATAATTTAAATATATGGATTTTTAAAAATAGATGTTTTGCCACTTTTCTCATAGAAGTATGAATTGCCTTATTTCTTAGGAAAGTAATGACAGTATGTATTAACAGTTGATTTCTGCTCCCAAGTGATATAGTATTTACCATAGTTCTGGTCTCCTTTTTGTACCTCTAGACATTGTATATTAAATAACTACTTATAGAAACTGAAAAACAGACAATCTGGCAGCTATCATAAAGCACAGAGGTCTCAATGAGCAGAGATGTGAAGGTTTCCAAGCAACTGGAAATAGAGCATCTTCATGAGGAAGAATTTTCTTTTTCTTTTTTTTTTCATGATATTTATTGAGCTCTACATTTTTCTCTGCTCCCCTTCCTGCCTCTTCCTTCCCCTCTTCAATCCTCCCCCAAGGTCTCCATGCACCCAATTTAATCAGGCGATTATGTCTTTTTATACTTTCTACTTCCCATGTAGATTATATCTATGTAAGTCTCTCTTAGTGTCCATATTGTTGTCTGAGTTCTCTGGGATTGTGGTTTGTAGGCTGGTTTTCTTTACTTTAGGAAGAATTTTCTTTTTTTATTCAGTGGGTTATGGAGGGGGAAGGGAGAAGGGAAGAAGAGCAGAGAGAGACAGAAGCATGGGAAGGGGAGACGTGGGGAGAGAGGCAGAAGCTACATCTCTGAGAGGAAGACAGAAAAAAGAGTAGGAAGAATTTTCTAAAACAGCTTTTGGCTTCTGTGTTCATCTTCTCCCTCCTTCTGCTCTTCAACTGGGCCTTGGGAGCTCAGTCCAGTGTTCCAACGTGGGTCTCTGTCTCTATCTCCATCCGTCGCCGGATGAAGATTCTTCTGCTCTTCGACTGGACCTTGGGAGCTCACTCTGTTGCTCTGGTGTGAATGTGGGTCTCTGTCTCTATCTCCATCTATCGGACGAAATTTCTATGGATGTGATCAAGATATTCATCAGTGTGACTATGGGACAATGATAGTTCCGGCACCCTCTCCTCTGCTGCCCAAGGACCTAGCTGGGGACATCCCTGTGGACACCTGGGATCTCCTCTAGAGCCAAGTATCTTGCCAG
>PVIU01006052.1:0-43782 GCA_004026605.1 Ondatra zibethicus | reverse complement strand
AAACGAGCATGTGATCGAAACAGACTCTCTGAATATGACTGACAATGGGGACTGACTGAGAAGCCAATGATAATGGCACTGGGATTTGATTCTACTGCATGTACTGGCTTTTTGGGATCCTAGTCAGTTGGGATTCACACCTTCCTAGGCCTGGATGGAGACGAGAGGGCCTTGGGCTTCCCACAGGGCAGGATACCTGCCCTCTCTTAGGACTGGAGGGGAAAAGGGGAGGGGGAGTGGGGAAGTGGGAGGGAAATGGGAGGAGCGGAGGAGGTGGAAATTTTGAATGGTACTATTTATAATGCAATAATAAAAAATTAAATGTGGAAAAAAAGAAAACTGAGTCCCTCCTCACCACCACCCCACCAGAAGCCACCAATTGGGAGACCACGCTTATGAACACAGTAAAAACATAGAGTTGTGGGGCTGGAGAGATGGCTCAGAGGTTAAGAGCACTGACTGCTCTTCCAGAGGTTCTGAGTTCAATTCCCAGCAACCACATGGTGGCTCACAGCCATCTGTAATGAGATCTGGTGCCCCCTTCTGGTGTTCAGGTGTACATGGAAGGAATGTTGTATACATAATAAATAAATAAATCTTTAGAAAAAAAAATAAAGAAAAGCCATGAATGTCATTAACACAAGATATTTGAAAATATATAAAAATTGAATAAATAAATGATACAAAAGTGAAGTTACTGACCTCTGTTTTTAATCCCCAGCATACCTTATTGAAGATCACTTCCTTACTTGGTGGAAATGAAGAAAAATATTGACAAGATACAATTATGCAAAAGACCCAAAGTCTCCATTTACATTTCCTTGAAAATAATTAAAAACTCACAGCTAGAGGATGATGGCTCATGCCTTTAATCTCAGCACTCGGGAGGCAGAGGCAGGCAGATCTCTGTGGGTTTGAGACCAGCCTGGTCTACAAGAGCTAGTTTCAGGACAGACTCCAAAACTACGGAAAAAGCCTGTCTCAAAAAAAAAAAAAAAAAAAAAAAAAAAAAAAAAAAAAAAAAAAAAAAAAAAAAAAAAAAAAAAAAAAAAGCTCAGTGACATATCTAAATGAGGGCCTCCCAGACCCAACAGATGAAAAAAGTAGTATGTATTCACTTATATGTAGGTATTTGCTGTGAAATCAATGATAACTAATCCTTAGAACCCCAGAGGGTAGATATAGAGAAAGTGACTAGAGAGAACAGTTAGATCTCATAAAAGGGGCATAAATATATAACTATGACAGATAAGGATGCTGGAATGGGGGGAATCAAGTGGGGAACAGGAATGAAAAGGGCTTGTGGAAGGAATTTAGGGAGAGACAGCTAAGAATAAGGGACATTTGCGGAGTAGTATGGAACCTATTTCAGTAGAAACTTCCTAAAATATATACATCTAAATGAAATCAACAAATAATGGGGGAGACAGACTCACAACTGTCCATCTCATCACTGAATAAAGCATCTGCTGTGATGGGGTTACATCTAATTGAGATGTTGGTCAAAGGGTCCCCATGGTGGTGTGGGAAGTCCTTCTGTATAACACAGTTGCTTTTACTGGTTAATGAATGAAGAAGCTTCTTGGGCCTATGACAGGGCAGAATAGTGCAAGGCAGGAATTCCAAGTAGAAATAGAGGAGAAAAAGAAGAGGAGTGAGAGAGATGCCGTGTTGTTGCCTAAGGAGACAGATGCTCCAGAACCTTACCGGTAATCCATGAGCCTTGTGATAAGACACAAAATAACAGGAATGAGTTTATTTAAGATAAGTTAGTTAATAATAAGTCTAAGCTAATAGGCCAAGCAGTGTTTTAATTAATATAGTTTCTATGTGACTATTTCGGGTCTCCTACTATACCCATGGAATTCCCCAAACAACCTGAACTGTTAAAAAGACTATAGACTACTCTTTACAAACTGACATCAAGGCCTCAGTGCTGAAAATAACCCCTACACAACTCATTAAAAATAGAGATGTCTACCCTGTGCCTACATAGAGCCTTTACTCCTATTTTCTAGTGTCTTTGGTACTCTGTGTTCAACAGCAAGTAAGTTCCAAACCCTTTTGTCTCCAATGGTGTACTGCCTCCAAGATAAACTAGAGCAATGGTGTCAGACAGGAACAGATGCAGAGATCCACAATCAGACATGTAGAGAATGAGGGACCTTGGATCACTAAGTCCTAATGGGATGTTTCCATCAAATCCTTCCTCACCAAGTGCTGTGTAAGAGCAGGCAGAAATAGTATAAGAGCCAGAGCAGATGGAAGACATTAAGAAAATAAGGCATATATCCTACGTGGGTTTCCATCATGTCCTCTGTACATATCTTATGGCTTCCAGTTTAGTTGCTTTTTGGATTTCTGAGTGTGTGAATGAGAGGGTCTCAGATTCTTATGACTTTTCCTGGTCTTTTTTCCTTCTGTTGGTTTGTCCTGTCCAAATCTGATATAATAGTTTTTGTTCCATCTTATTTTATATTATTTTCTTACAGTTAAAGCAATGAATGAATTAATGGCCACTATGGTAGAGGTTAACATAACTGTCATTTATACCTGGTAGGAGAGAGAAAATCAGTTTTCTCCAATGAAGGGCTACTAGGTGCATCAACCACTCAAGGACAGTCCTTACGTTCAGCAGAAGTTGACCAACACATAATGGATTCCACAGTTTTTTGTGTGCGTTATTTGGTAACAGTTTGATGTTTTGTCTTGTTTTTGGATGTTGAATTATTTTGATTTTTGGTTTTGGACATTTTGTTGTGGTGTTGGACTTTTGTTTTGTTTTGTTTTGAGAAAGAACTTAAAGTTGTGTAGGAATGGAGAGAGAGGATCAGGAAGGACTTGGGGGAGGCTAATAATATTATAAAATATATTTAAATTAAAAATATTTTAAATAATAAATATATAATAAAAAGAAATGTACGTGATGAAATAAAAATCAAATTGTATGAAAAACAGATAATGTTGTTTCACATCTGGCATTTATGTATCTAAATTTACCTATCCTTTTAAAATAAATTATGCTTAATTATGTTAATTATTCTGGTACTGTATATGACAGCTCTTTTCATATTGTAAAATTATTGCCAACAAAGATTTCTATAAGAAATACATGACTTAGACTCAAGAATCTCAAAACTATATATTCAAATAAATGAATTATGAATTCCAAGATCAGATTCAACTACTTCAATTGCTGCTTTTAGCATGTCTGGGAGGGTGCTAACCATGCTGTTTATTTTTATATGAAGGCAAGTTAAATATTCAAATTCCTATCATTTCCCAGAAAAAATGAATATTAAATAGTGAATAATGAATAAGAGTCTAAATGCAGTGAAGCTTTGGACAGAAAGATTTGTGCTAGACAAATAAAGATGGTAAATGTGGTGGAATATATATACATGGTACAACAGTTCTTTCAACGTTAGTACAGGTCCTCCTCTACAGCCCTGAAAAGCTCCATTCATTTAAGCATGACCCGTGAATACGTGTGCGTGTGTGTGTGTGGGTTCTGGGAAGCTAGACTGTGTCACCCGAGGCCAGCTGCATGCAGCAAATGTTTGGGGATGGTTAAATTTGTATGATTCCTTTCAGGACTTTGCAAAGAAATAATTCAGTGCAATGTGTGAAAACAGGAGCCAAGCGAAAAAACTAATAAATAAATCATTATAGAAGACCTATTCAAGGTAAAATGTAAAATAGCAAGTAAGAGTCACTAAGACTGGTTAGAAGTTTAGTTTCATTTTAAAGAAAAAGTATAAAGTATAAAATTTTACACTTGGGACAAGTTTATATATATGGAGAAATGAGCAGATAAGCCCTATCTGTCACAGATTAGGGTTGTCATGAGAATAAAGTTCATGGCCAAACAATCTCATTTGTTTCTTTTTATTATATGGTGTTTGAGCCATCAATATTAAGCATAAAAATGTATTTTAATTTTGTGATATCATAAAGGAGAACTGTATAAAGACTAACGGAAACAAAATTGCTCTGAAAAATCTAGTGGTTATGTTTTTTTGTTTTTCTTTTCTTTTCTTTCTTTTTTATTTTTTTGGTTTTTCTGAGACAGGGTTTCTCTGTAGCTTTGGAACCTGTCCTGGAACTAGCTCTTGTAGACCAGGCTGGCCTCAAATTCACAGAGACCTGCCTGCCTCTGCCTCCCACGTGCGGGGATTAAAGGCGTGTGCCACCACCGCCTGGCCTGTTTTTCTTATCAGTGTGACAAAATGCTGGTGTGATTCCAGCTTATGGGAATAATGTCCAACAAGAAAGGGAAGGTGTGACTACAGAAGTAGAAGGCTGCAATCACACCACATCCACAGTCAGGAAACTGTTGAATTATATTTTCTTTATTATAAGGGGCAAACTCATGAAACAGGAATGAGAAGTCCAAGCTTAGCTGTGTAGCTCAGGACCCACAGAGAGAAATAACTTTGGGCCACCTGGTGCTTTCTCCCCATACCCAAAGGTCACTCCTTAACCTGATCCCACCCCTTAAAGATCATTGGCTGACAAAGATTCCCCATCAGGAAACAGTGAAGATTCCATAACAGTGATGGCTGCTGGTGCTCAACCTGTTTTCTCCTTTAATATAGATCCTAAAAATCCCTCACAGACATCCCAAGATGCTTGCCTCTATGTTTCTAGATCCTGTCAAATTGAAAGTCAGTATAGACCATCATTTTTTTTATACAAACCATAATTTAGTTATTTAAATTTTGGTATTTTCTTATACTTGCATAACAATAATCTTAAAATACGTTAAAGGGAAGTTTAAAATTTTACATGTTACAGTGTTGAAGTTTTTTTTATTTTTATTGATTTTATTTTTTTGATTTTTATTGAGCTCTACATTTCTCTTGGCTCCCTTTCAACCCTCCCCCAAGGAAGTTTAAACAGAGCTGAAAAACTAGGGCCAGAAGTAAATAATAGAGTACTAGAGTATTTGTTTACCATGCAGAAGCTATTGATCTCCATCAACAGACACACAGACAGACAGACACAGAGAGAGACAGACAGACAGACACACACACACACACACACACACACACAGAGAGAGAGAGAGAGAGAGAGAGAGAGAGAGAGAGAGAGAGAGAAGGCTGCAAAGGATGCTGGATTTAGCTGCCTCTTGATTGGGAGAAAGAAGCTCAACAACATTCCTTTGTCTTCCCTACCAAACCCGTTTTAGACACTGTCTCAGCTCCTCAAAAGTTATGATTAGGGAATATGTGGTCCTTTGATTGACTTCTACATTCTCCTTTTTTTTTTTTTTTCGGTTGTTGTTTTTGCTTTTGAGAAGGAGTCTCACTATTCAATTTTAGCTGGTCTTTACTTCACTATGTAAACTTGACTGGCCTCGAAGTCATAGAGATTTTCCTGCCTCTGCCTCCTGGTTACTGGTATGAAAGGGTGCACATCACTCTATGTTCTCCTATATATGCCATCTATAAACACATCTGTACTAATTTCCTCCATAGATGTTTCTTTCCTCTATGACTGGAAAGCGATTTTTAGAACTGCTTTCAGTCTGTTACCACTTTGTTTTCTTTTACCCCTGATCATTCTTGGTGGGAATTCAGTCTCCTCAAACTTATATCCTGTAAGTCCAAATACATGCAGTAGCTGTTAATCATGGGTGTCTATAACATTCCTTGAAATGTGACTAATACAAATTGAAAGGCACTGAAATCACAAACTATATTCCAGAGTTCAAAGTATCAATAGTCATATTCAGAAATAGAAAACATTTCATTAGTTTGTAAATATAATCTCTTGTTATAATAACATTTTATACTATTTTAATTACAAAATACATTATTAAAATCAGTAACACTTGTTTTTTTCTTGTTTAATTGGGCTTGCATATTATCAACCATAAAATGATAATTGAAATTTATAAGATACAATGTGGTGTTCTGATCTATGTATACATTCTAGAAAGATTCAGACAAAATAAGTCTCATGTTCATTCATTACCTCAATAATTCACACATTTTCATTGTGAAAATATTTGAACTACACACACACACACACAAACACACACACACATATATGCCTTATTTTGAGATGCTCTTGACTATGTTTATGTCAAAATAGTCAGAGGCCCATGAGGTCATTTTATTCATCATTTCTGTCTTTGATCTTTTCTTGAGATTATAAACAATAGAAGAGGAACTGTAAACAAGGAAATAAGGAAGAAATATCAGATTCAGTAACTCAAAACCAGTATTTCATTCTATGCTCACACACTGGTGTGTTTCTGGTTCTAATGAGACACTCCCTATACAAGAAGTAGGTGAAGTATAGGGAGGGACCTTAAAAAAAATCAAACAAAATGAAACAAAACAAAACAAACGAACACAACACCCAGTCTCTTAAGGACCAAGTTTTAGAGGGCAAGGATACATTTTGGTTTATATTGATGGCTGTCTAGTCAATGGCATGGAAACATTTTTTCAGTAAACAACCACAGTTAAAGTGATAAGCTTAAAGGATGCCTATTTAAAAATAACCCTGCAAATTTTTTTCAGTTTGTTGTAACAATGAACATAAACAATTATTTTGAAAGCCCCAAAAAGTATAAGACAGTAGCAAACAGTGCCTACTATTCTTTGCAAACTCCTTGTGTATGTCTACAAAAGTTCAAGCGTTACATTTGTTGTGCATATTCCAGTTTGTACAATGATAATTACTGTGCATGGAAATTAAATGTGCTGATTTAGAAATGCTTTGTGTTAATTGATGGAATAACTTCTGATAAAATATATATTTCTAATTAGCATTTCCTTAAAATTCTTTCCCTTTGAAACTCAAAATTTTGATCGCTATCTACTATTGCAATAATATTGCGAGCTTTCTTCTCCTTTTAGAAATGTCAGTATCTCTGAATCAAATAAATATGTAAGAAATACAGATGAGAAAATAAACATTTGAACAAAATGAAAATATGTTCTAGTATTATTTGTATATTTTATGAATAGTTCCATACATTTTGGAATCTTTCATTTTCTTGGCAAATTGTTTGCATGTTTCATTCTAAAGGAAAACATTTTGTTCTATGATTTTGTGGTACATGAGACCATTTTCACAGTATAAAGAAAGGTGAATTTTAGCAACCTCACATATTTAAAAAGCAAAAAGCAGATTTTTATATTTTTTTTTACAGTTCATTTGCAGTACATGAAAACCCATCTTGACACTGGAGGTTTTTCTTGGTGGCATATGATTTATAGTTGTGACATTATCTCCCCTATTAAACAGTGATTCCATTTACATTTCCTTCATATATGCATATATTTTTACAGAGCTTATATGTTAAATTTTCGCATGGGTTTTCCAAAGGCTCTTAATGTTACCACCATTCTTCATTATTTTAATAAAGCACTTTCACTCAATTTTGTATTTTGCAAATGTAAATCTTATTTACATTATAGTTTAAAAAGCCTTAAACTAGTGGTTATAAGCTTTCCTAATTCTGTGATCCTTTGATATAGTGTAGGAACCAGCCATGATAAGCTAAGTATGGACAGGTCACCCGAAGGAAGTTGTTTATTTCCAACCATTATCACCTGTCAGAGTAGAACAGGGCCCTCGATAAATTTAATAAGAGGCCAGAGTCTCAGTAGTTTACCCTGAGGCAATACCTAGTTGCAGGACCCGGACCACAGCCCAAGAACAGACCATTCAAAGGAAATGCCTAACATTCCAACTGTTGTAGATAGGATCACCTGCCAGAGCACATTCACCAGGACACCCCTAGACAAATGTCAGCCAATCAGTGGTCCTGAACCTCAGAAACACTTCACCCCCACCTTTACTACTATATAAATACCTAATTCTAATCGAGCTCAGGGCTCTCCAGTTATTCCAACACGTTGGACATGCGGAGAGACTGAGTTTGCAAACTTGATTAAAATAAAGCCTCTTTGATTTTACATACGGGACTTAGTCTCCTTGTTGGCTTTTGCGGAGACTCTGTGGATTTGGGCATAACAATAGTTCTTCATGTTGTGGTTACCCCCAACTATAAAATTACTTTTGTTGCTACTTCATTGCTGTAATTTTGCTACTGCTATGAACTGTAATGTAAATATCTAATATGAAGGATTTTTATATACAACTCCTGTGAAAGGGTGCTTCAACCCTCAAACGTTTCAAAACCCACAGGTTGCAAACCATTGCCTTAAACTTAGGTAACTTGTTGTGGTGGCTTGAATGAGGATGGCTTCTGTAGGTTCAAAATGAATGCTTGGTCCCCAGTTTTGGAACTATTTGGTAAGTATTAGTAGATGTGGCCTTGTTACAGGACATGTGCCCTTTTTTGAAGCTGTGCATCACTGAGGGGTAGGCTTTGAGGTTTTAAAAGCCCACCCAGGCCTAATCTTGTTATCTTTCTCTGCCTGCAACTTGGGGGTTGGAAGTGAACTTTCATCATATATTATTTATATGGTATCTTATATCACATATTTATAATATATGATATATATAAATACACTCTATTGTTATATATACTCATTTATATATAAGGAACGTAATGCTTAATCTGGTTTTTATGACAGCAGGGATGTATTCTTCCAATGCATACAACATTCAGCTATCACTTTTGTCATTCAACTACTTTCTCGTTATCAAGCACTGTTTTCTCCTGTCAATGAAAACCATCACATTACTCTTCTGAAATATGATTGTACCTAGAATATTTTTATAGTAATTAAACTGATTTTATGGAACTTGCCAGCAAAGGCATTCTTAGTCAATAAATAGTTGATTTTGTCAATTCACAGAAGACTGCAATACCATATTAAAATATGTATGTAATAAGGGTTGAATACTGGAAAATGGAATACAAAATGTAACTAAAGAATTAGAGACTGGCTTCAAAGATAAAGTGCAATAAAACACACACACATATACACACACACACACACCCCACATACACAGACACACATAGAGCCATACATATAGCTTCCTTTAAAATGTAGCTTATGATTAGATTAATATCTTACTGTGTTTGTAGTTTATATAAGCATGGAGTGATGGATCAGATCTAAGAAGCAACTGCCATTTTTTTCAGAGGACACAAGCTTGATTCTCAGCACCCATATGGTGCTTTATAAGTAAACATATGTCCAGTTTCTTGGGATCCAGCACCCTCTTCTGGCTGCCATTAGCATCAGGTTTATGCTTGGTGCATGCCCATACATCCAAATACACAAAACAAAGATTAAAATAAATCTAAATCTTCCAAGCGAATCGTGGAAATATGAATTTATATCAATGTATCTCTGAATATATACATTAATTTATACACAAAGATTGTTATGTACTCTATTTTATTCCAATCCTTTTAATTTTAACATCAATCACTTATATTTCAGATAAGAGGAGTAAAATAATTTAAAGAAAAATATCAAAATAATTATCTATGGGATACATAAGTATAAGATACAATAAACATTAATAATGTTAGATATTAAGTTTTTCATCATAAAATCCTTTTTATACGTGACTATAATTGTAGAAAGTTTGCTGTGTTTTCTTTTAGTACAGAAATAATTAAACAGAAAAGGCTTGATGTACATCAGAAATTGGAATAAAGGTAATGATTGTTCTCAGTTTAGCAGCTTTAGAAAAAAATCACCTTAGCTGAAGTGACCATTCTTTATTACATTCCAACCATAATAGTGCCACCAGTAACCTTTCTGTTACTGACAACTATGTTTACTGTCCTTGGCCTCACAAGAAAGCACATACAAAACCAAGGTCTCATTGGTTTCCTTATTGAAGGGTCCTATATTAAAGTATTAACAAGCTTAAAGCAACTTTTTAGGCACTCGGTGAATATTGTGAGGATGATTAAGACAAGTTTTGTAGAATCCAGGGATTTTCATCTGCAAACATGATCATGACAGGAAGCAGAACATGCTTTGTTGTAGAGGTGACAAATGTTTTAAAAGTTCAGAGACACAGAATATCACCAGTGATGTCATCGATGAGGGACCTCTTCCTAAAAAATGTAGCCAAAGCATGGTCTCAACATTTTTATTTCTTTTAAAAAGTAATATATATTATAGAGATAATTATATTTTCGGAAGAAGAAAATTAAGATAGAGGCCTTGATTAAATACAAATACCCTTTAAAATGTGTACTGATATTTTTATATTATTCTGCAGTAAACATTTCTGATATGATAATTTGCTTGAAAGAATTTATTATACTACATGTACACGCAAACTGTGCAATGTGTATTAACAGTTTCATTAAAAATTCCATTTATAGTGATTACTATTTTCTTTTGCTTTTCTTAGCAATTGCCATAAACACCCAGGGAATGATCCACAAGAACTCCCACTTCAGACCAAGATAGAGAATGAGATATGCAAAGATAGTTTCTGCATTATAACCTGTGAACATATATGTGATTGTGAATGTCTGTTCAACATACACTGTTGCCTTCATGGATGATGGCCTGGGAAGTTATACAGGGCCTGTGCCCCAAAAGGCTTAAACTTAGTTTAAAGTTTTACTGTTACTACATTCATATTCTTTTGTGTAAAACCCTCTGTGTTTTTACTATGAACAAAATATACAAATTATACAGGCAATTTCTCCTTTGAATTGATCATTTTAAAACTTTATTTTGTCTTTATATTTTATCCTTTCTCCTTCTCATCACCCCAAGCCCTTCCTCTCTCACTTGCCTCTATTTCCCTCAATCTCCTTCCAGATCTCTTTGTATCTATTTACCTATTGTCAGTCTCCCCCACTAGACTACTAGGTCCTGGACGCCAAGGGCAAGGAAGATCAGTTATAATAAACAATTGCTTATGGATGACTCCTTTAATCATGAGACAGCATAGGCCACATATTTACTCATAGTTCCACAAGCTGATTATACACTTCAAGAAAATAACTGCTGTCTTAAAATATTCCTGAAAGAACTGAAGTTTCAAAGTATGTTGAAAAAGTGGCCTTGTTAGTAAGTTTTACCAACCTTCATGATTTTCATGGTTTTCTGATAACTGTACTTGAATGATAAAAATAACATTTATATAAAAACCAAATGTCATTATGGCATCTTATTATGGTCAATGGTACAATAATCTTTTTTTCTTTTTCCATGATAATTTTTATTGTTATAACATTTTAATATTATCTCACTTTCTTTAATGTGTTTTAGTTATGGCTATGATCAGGGTTTTCTTTTCAAAGCTGACATTAAAATGATTTCTTATTTTTATTTTTATTCTCTTTATGGTTTGGAGTTAGACTGACCTGAAAGAGCTAGCTGCAGGATGCTAGTTTACCACTTGTAAACTCATGTGGTGCATGCAATATTATTGCTGGTAGCAAGGTAGAGGAAAAGACTATGGTTTAATAAGAGTAAACAAGAACAGAAAAGAGAGCAAGAAGGTGAGGGACAGAGAGGGAATAAAGAAATGAAGACAGATGAACATATTGCATTTAATTTAATGCAAACACATATTTTATTAGTCACATTAATCTCAGTAGTCATTCTTTATTCCTCCTCTCTGTTTTCCTTTGTTCCCTTCCTTTTTTTCCCATCTCTTTTATTTCGCTTAAGAAATGTTATTCACTATGTCCTTTGTGTAATGGATTTAGTCGCTTACAAAAATGTACTTCCTCTATTTTAGAATATTGCTTTTTGTTCTGTAAAAACATATGAAGGAACATTGCAAGCTGGAAAATTCATTACTATGTTATCATCATCATAAATATAATTTTTTTATTTTATGTGTATGAGTGTATTGTCTACATATATGTATGTGCACCACATATATGCCTGATGCCATTGTAAGTCAAAAGAGGATATAAGATCCCTAGAACTGAAGTTATAATGGTGGTTAGTCACCATGTGCATGCTCGGAATCAAACCTAGTCATCTGGAAGTTCAACAAGTGTTCTTAATGGCTTAGTCATCCCTGCAGTCCCTCACTAATGTATAATTTCAAAACTTCTGAGTGAGATGAAAAGGGATTTGAAGGCTCTGTAGTGGCCAGTTAGAAGTTGAGGGGAGATGAGGATAAAGTAACAGGAAAAAAAAGGTCTAAAATTCTCAAAATCCGCTCCTGGAGAAATCGTGCTAGGGAAAAACACAGAACAAAACTGCTTTGAGATGTTCTGCGTTTGACCTTCCCTGCTTGAAAGCTCCTTTGAACCACACACTAGCAGCTTCCATATTATTCTGTATATATTTACAGACTACTGAGCACTGTTGTAACAATCCACTTTGAAGTAACTCTCAGTGGCTCACCGGCTGATGAAAGAAAGTCCTGTAGTCATTCTTACTGGGACTGGGGCATGGTAAAGCAAAGAGGAATCCTGGGAAATGGGACCAAATAGGTCTTCAAAGGGCCTTTTCTGTCCCTGTTGAAGGGTTCATTCTTAGTTACCCACTGCCCAGTGAAGGGTTTAGATTCTCAAGCGTTTTATTTGGAACAACATGAATGGTTTGTCTCTGAATAGTCACAAGCCAAATGACAGGTTATATTTAATTTTTTATATTTTTATTTACATAGGCCTTAGTGATATCCCTACTTGCTGTATAATTGGATTTATTTTGAGACATCAGAAAGAATTCATTGAAATTGAACATGGAAACTGCCCATTTGCACAGACAAATATCTAACACCAAGCAGAATAGTGAATACTATTCCATTTGAAGAAAGTCATAAGGAAGCTTAAGCAACTTGTAAGCATATTTATATTCATATGGTTTATCCAAATACAGGAATGTTACCTAAAGAATATTCAAACACATATTTGAAAGTATGTTTCTCATCAATTTGTATGAAAATCCTTTTAAAAAGGAATAAGTCATTTTAATTCATTAATGCTTCTGATGCCAAATACAGAAGTATGTAACTATGAGATGGACATTCAGAAAATATAAAATATATTTATATTTTTAAGAACTACTGTATGACTTTCTATACTCCTCTCCCTGCCCCCAGTTTCTTTATTCTGACCCTTTGCTTCAACCTCCTGAGTGAGTTATGAAATTTTAGGCATGCATCACCACCCCCACCAGTGTATACTCTGCTGGGATTTGACTTTAATAGTAAACTCAGGACTTTGTGTGCTAGGTAAGCTGTTATGGTCAGAGTTATATGTTCATCTCTTCTCTCCCTTTTTTTATTTTTTTAAAAAACAAACAGTTTATTTTTTATTGTATGTGCATTGGTGTTTTGTCTGCATGTATGTCTGTGTAATGGTGTCATGTCCTCTGGAACTTGAGTTACATATAGTTGTGAACTGCTGTGTGGATGCTATGAATTGAACCTGGGTCCTCTGGTAGAACAGACAGTGCTCTTAGCCACAGAATCATCTCTTCAGCCCCTCCATATCTTAATGTAACAATTTTTTTTTTAAATAATGTGGAGAGCTTGATCACTAGTTTGGCTTACTTTCAGTGTGCAGTCTGTAGGACAATGCTTATTTATTTTTGTTTGTTTGAAGTATAGCTATTTTATTTCATACATATATATATTATTAAAATAAGTTTTCTCATAAAATATATCCTGATCAGTTTCTATTCCCTATCTTAAGACCCTGCCCATGTATGACACTCTTTGGCATTACTATTTCTTGCTCTTTAGAAAACAAACAAACAAACAAGAATAAAATTAACAAAAGAAAAAAAGCACACAAATCATGCTCACATATGTCCACAAACAAACACAACCCAATAAAAACACAGAGTTGTAAACCATAATATACAAGAAAAACACCAGTCAGACAAAAATGTGCCCAAACAAAGCAATATTTATGAAACAGAACAGATGACTTCCAATTCTGGTTTTGCCTGCCAAGTCTTAGTTTGCTCATGTGAAGAATGATCAAATTAAGAGCACAGCGGACATCTATTCCATATAGCATGAATTTTTTATATTGATTTTTATTGAGCTCTACATTTTTCTTTGCTCCCCTCCCTGCCTCTCCCTTGCCTTTCAACGCTCTCCCAATAGCATGGATTCTTAAGGCATGGATTCTGATCGCTTGATTCTAGGCCTGGTGTTAAACCACAACATACGGAAAGACTTAGCCTGGTTATGCTCCAGCTTTCTCAACTACAAAGGAAAGTAGTAACAATCGTGGCTGCTTCAGAGTCTCAGTGAAGTCTAATGGGTTAGCATGTATGAAACATATCTTTGATGAGTATTTTACATGGAGTGTTATGTGTATGCTGTTTTTGTCTGTTGCTATTAATTTGTGAGCTTATTATAAATTAATGTTAATTAGATGAATGATACCTGTGACATTTAAAAATAAATATGTCTCAAATAGTTAAAGAAGAAATTGTTCTTGTCATTAAAAATTATTATTTTTAATTAACGTGTATAATATTCTTCAATTTTAATGCCTAAATTCTGCTATCTATTGTTTTTCTAAAGAGTTGCTAACCACAGAGGAACCTGTAATTAATGATATGTGATCAAGTTTATAGCTATTGTGTCATCTCAATGGCTATTATATGCTTGTACATGTAGTTTAAGAATAAAATTTAAAATCACTCTTCATAAATGTGATAAAATAATTATGATAAAATATCTAAGTAAAATTACTAGAGCCTCAATTTTATTACAACTTTCTTGGTCATATTATATTAGAAGTCATTTAATTTGTGCTTTAATTAGTCTAACTTGTCCTATTATTAGAACATTGTTGCAAATTTTAAACCATGGTTAATAAAATTGAGAACAGTACTAAGGGTCTGGTTCAGTAGTAGAATAAATGTTCAGCATCTGCCAGACACTGAGTATATTCTTTCACTTTCCTCTCCCCAAACAAGGGCAATATATTGATACTTGTTTTTTAAAATGATGAGAGCTGCTTGCCAAATTTTTATTTAAATTCATTCATCTGAAAAAATGACTAATGTTTATCCAAATACTTCATTCCAGGAATAAAAATATTACAAGATATAAGCTCAAGATTTAAGTTTTTTGAGTGGGACAAATGCACAAAAGAATACAAAATTATGTAAAACAAGCACAGAAATGGTGGAAGAAAGCCCAAGGAGATTACAAGAAGAGAAGATTCCATATGTTTGGAGACGAGAGGAAAAAATAAAGCACCATTGAGAGAGCAATTGAGGGATTGCCAGGGCTCTAACAGATGGGGCTGGAGAGTGAATGATGCTATGCCAAGCAGCAAGAACAAATTTGCAGAAAACAATTGCCCTGTGTGTGAATATTAGGGGGATATAGTTGGAAATATATCACGATTCTTTTTACTGTATAACGTTTTTCAGTGGTCTCCCTACACAGTTTTTTCTCTTTACTTCTAAACCTTTAAAAGACTCTATTAAGTGATTGTTGTGGGTTCTCCTTCAAGATCCTGGCCCTGTAATAGGGTAGGTTTCCTGTAATAGGTGTGATTTCCCACTTGTTGAGAGAATCTTAAGTCTGTTCGTTATCATCAAGGTATGTGTGCCACTACTGCACCTGTAGGGTTATTATTCCATCTAAGTATTTTAGAAGTTCATTAGCATCATAGATGGTTGGGACTGTTGGTTGCTTCCTTTTTTAGGCAGCCTGCCTTGTATCTTCAGGTACCTTAAAGCTAGTCTTCAGAGAGGAGGCATTTTGGTTAGTTTCAGCTCGGGAGTCTCTGGGTCCTGCATTTAAATTGCACTGTGTTTTTAGTAGCAGGAACTTACTTTCTACCTCTGAGGTTCAGCTAAGGGCAATAGCAACATGCTATAATGTTGCTAATCAAAATGCAGGCTAGTGGAGTCCCATACTAATAAATACATTTATAAAACAACACCCACACTTAAGGCTCAGGGGCATTGCAGATGATGAGGCAAAAAGATTGTAAGAATCAGAGAATCAGGAAGCTTGCTGTGAGACTGTGTCTGCAAGTAGTATCAGAAGATCACCCATTAATTCTTACCAACATGACTTCCTAAACATGACTTGAACAAAGGTAACAACAATAGGCATGCCAAAGTGTATATAGGTTAGCCCATGATGCCTCAACCCAACACAAAGAACTAAAGGCAACTAAGAAATAGGGAAGATGGGGAAAATTCTCTAGTATTCCCAAGGGAAGATCACACCAATAGGTTATCTATGCAATATCAAAGAAACAGCCTTTAAAACATAACGGTATATAGAATGAGCAGATTATATTGAAAACATACTAAAATCTACAAAATATGGAGTTTAGGTATAGAGTAAAGGACTATGGGGTAGAGAAGAATCTTTTGATGAAGGAAAAATAGAATATATAGTTAAGGAAGGATGTGAGAGAGACTGAAACAGAAGTATTAAATAGAGGAGAGACAGAAGACGAAGGTACAGGAGTGAATATGGGGAAGGAAAGCTAAAAATAAGAACTATTTGAGGGTAGTATAAAACCTATTATAGTAGACACTTCTTAACACACATACATATATGAAAGAAATCTAAATGGAATCACCAAATAATGGGGAAGACAAAGCCACAACTAAATATCTTTCACCACCAAAAAAAACCACCAGTGACCGGAATGAATTACATCTAAATGAATTGGAAGTAAAAGAAGACCCATGGAAACTGTTAAACAGCCCAGGCTATTGTTAATGCTATTGGTTACTCTCCATCAACTGATGATAAGGCCCTATTGCTGAATACAACATGTACATAATGCATTGAAAAGTGAGAAATCGAACCGTTATTCCTATTAACTAGTATTTATGATAGTAGAAGGTACTCCTCCTGATACCAGAGGAGAAGGTAAACACCAACTCAGCTACAAACGCTTTGACCTATAGTGGTGTTCTGCCTATAAGATATACAGTTGCAATGGTGGCCCAAAAGTAGTGGAAGTAGCCAATCACTGTCTGACTGGATATAAAGTCTATTCCATGGGAACCTATGCCTGACATGCTAGGGTTGCCAAGAACTTGAGAACATCTGGGCCCTGGACCTAAGGAATAACCAAGTTCTACTGTTCTGCTAAAGAAACATAGTAATAAAATGACTCCTAATGATACTTTTTACTCTTTATAAATCATTGTCTTGCCCAGCCATCATCAACAAAGTTTCCTCCTGCAAGAGAAGGGACCAAATACAGGCACACAGCTAGACATAAATATAGAGCAAGAGACTTTGGGACACTCAGTCTTAACTTTAATGTCTCCCTCAAACTCTTCCCACGAATGCTCAGGGAACTTTGCAGAAGAGGAAGTGGAAAGAGTGTATGAGCCAGTGAATACAGACAACACAAAGGTAACAAGACCATCTGGACAAAACAGAAGTGACACACGTGAACACACTGAGATTTATGCACCATACAGGGCTTGCTCAGGTCTAAATAGAGGGGGGTTTAGTGCTGAGAGAGGAAGCAAACGCAAACTCCCATTCCTAACCCAGAGTCATCTCCCACTGACAGTGGCCCTTGTAAAGAAAGAGTTAGTTTTCTCCAAATACAAACTACACTTAAGGACAGGTTCCATGTCCAACAGTAGATGGCCAACACAAAATGAACTCAATGGTAGTTTGGGAGGGTTTTTGTCTCATAGTCCTTTCTCTGGGCACTAACCCCCATTACAGGATTTTTGCTTATTCTTATATTTTCCAATTTTGTGTTTTTATGGAATTTCTGTGTGTGTATGTGTGTTTCTACATCTGTGTCTGTACGTGTTTGTTTTAATTTACTTTTTTTCTGTTCTGTTTTGTGTTTTTTTTTTCAGTTGCCAGTTTGTTTTCTAATGAGAGAGAAAAAGAAAGGATGTGGATTTGCGTGTGTAGGGAGGTGGGAAAGATCTGGGAGGAATTGTGGGAGAGGAACTATGATCCTAATGTACTACATGAAAATCTATTTTCAATAAAATTAAATAAAAATTATATATATTTATAAAAATTATATATATATTTCATTAATTTATAGCAATTAATGAAAACAGAGGCCATGAATTTGGAAAGAGTAACTAAGGTTGTATGGGAGGGTTTGTATGAGGAAAAGGAAGGGAGGAATGGTGTAAATATATTAAATTTCAAAAATAGAAAAAAAAAACAGTCTCCATAAATTATAAAATAAAAAACCTAGAGCCAGATGTAGTATACCTACTTCAAGTTGTTTGTTGACGGGTTCCTGCAGACTGCCCCAAAAGTAATAGTTATTTTTACTACTCTTGGTTACCCGGAAAAGCTTGAGGGCAAGATGCTTTTTATGAAGATCCCACAGGCTTGGATCACAGGAACCCAGGGTGTGGAAGCTTTGTCTCTAACTGCTGACTTGCACAGTGCAGAAGAGGTACCATGTGGGATTCTACCGAAAAAAGGTCATCAGTAGCCTTACCGAGATGAATTTTGTGAGTTTCAGTTGTTCACATTGGAACAATAAAGACATGGAGCTTACAGGGGGAGCAAACTACTTTCTAGTTGTATTTAACTACAACTCTACAGGACAAGAATCACTCCAGATACTGTAAAATTGGTAAAGAGCCCTTGACTAGGGAAACCACAACCCTCACAAAAGAGACTACTATGATTTTTTATATTTGTTTATTTATTTATTTTTGCTCAGGGAATATTCCAGAAAAGAGAGCAGAAAGATTGTGTAAGTCAGAGTCTGGACAAGGCTTCTGTGAAACAGTGTATTTTGGATATAGCATGACTGTTGTACTAATAAATTCACAACTGTAGCTGCCTAAACATGACCTTCAGAAGATCAACCCAGTCAAATTTACAAGATCAACTCAGTCAAATTTATAGCATAGATCAGTGAAGGGTTCATACATTCCCACCTCTAACTGAAGATTATTTGTGTTTGAAGGCTAATAGGTAAGAGAGAGTCGATTTTTTTTTGGGAGGGCATGAGTGTAGCCTCTGCTAGGTTACCATATCCCATTAGGTGGTCCTATATCCAAACACATATGGACACCACTAATTGGATTTAGCAGGTTATAAAACGAAAAGAGGGCTTGAAGTTTGAAATTAGGAGGGCATCTTAAGATCTGTTGGTAGTTGGGGGATAGAAGTAGACCATGTGTATGATTAAAGTATATGTATACATGAATGAGAAATATTTTAAAATTCCTTAAAACACTATCCAAGTCAATAGCTTTGACATTGTGTATTCATTCGGGTTCTGATGAAATTTTTGCATTTATTAAAGTAGTGTTAATGGATAATTTCCTTCAACTCTGAGAAAAGAATGAAATTTATGACCAAATGGTCAATTCCGTTGAGTGTTCTCTTGGTCTGTCTACCATCTATCCTACTGTCCATCAAACTGTATTCATTTTCTGCAACCTACAATGAAGTCACTCTTGGAGACTTCAGCTTACACTCATCACTCCATTCTGTAATAGGTACTACCTATGCACAACTATTGTTCTTGAATTTCTTCTTATCTATCATCACCCTGAGACTCCCATTTCTCTCCTATGATAAGACCTATTTCTTTGATGACTTGTCATTATTTTTGTCACTGCTTAGTCTTTCATTTAGAAATTTATATTACTATATAATATCAGTGGTTTAGGATTGGTAAGAAAGATTAAATTTCAATGTTAATATGGTAAGGTTTGCTTCAATCTCTTCTTTCAACCATGTCAGTTGGAAGTCATATTTCTAATGCATGTTTTGCTTCACAATGAAGAGATCATTAAGTTTAAGTTTCATCAAATAAAAGGTTCATTTACATTGCCGAAATACCTTTTTTGCTTCCATATTTGGAGACTGATTAATTCTTATACCCATTTCCTAATATCCCCAATCTAACTATTATACTATTATCTTTTCTTCATGGAAATGCTTCTTAACATTTTGCTTGCATTTTTTGAGTCTAGATCTTGAAGTCGTTCAATTCAGTACAATGAAGGCGTCATCTTTCCCACCGTTTTGAAATGGTTTGTGTTAGGTTAATTATGATTCATTAAAGAACATTATTACCTTTCTTTACCCCTTTTCATGAGGTTCCCTGAGATTTATGGGTAGGGGTTGTGTTATAGATCTATCAACTGGGGTTTGGCATCCTGAAATCAGTTGTTCTCACAGTTTGACCAGTTGTGGATTTCTGTAGTAGTTTTCATTTGTTGTATGTAAGATAGTGTCTTATATATGTGACCAAGAAGCTGCAACCATGAAATTTCAGTCATGTGGTTGTCTTAAAAAATACCTGAGGCTGGGCAGTAGTAGCATATACCTTTAATCCCAGCACTTGAGAGGTAGAGGCAGGAGGATCTCTGTGAGTTCGAGATCAGCCTGGTCTAAAGAGCTAGTCTCTAGGGTTGTTACATAGAAACCCTGTCTCAAAAAACAAAACAAAAAATAAATAAATAAAGACCTGAACAATAACTACACAAGTTGACATGCAAATATCAATGGGGAAATTTCACAAGGCTCCTTCCTTAAATGAAGAGCTATAAGCCATTAACAGTTGCTAAGAGAGGGATAGACCATGATGGGTTAGCCAACCCCAAATAGTTAAAGCTAAACATGTAAGTATAAGACACAATACTAAATGGATTCAGAAGGGTTTTTTTGTGTGTGTGTGCATATGTATTTGAGAGAGAGAGAATAATAAAAGAAGTTGAATTTCTTGGAGACAGAGGGAGTTGTTTAAATGATGTAAATACAGTCCTCTTGTTTAAATTTATTTTTAAAAGTTTAAAAAGAAAGATTTATGTTTTTATTCACTATCAAATCCTAGTAGTAGATTTTGAGATAGGAGAAAAGTGTTTACATTTCTTTGGCTTCTATTTTTTTTTTACCAGAATAATAAAAGGTGACACAACTGAAGATTGGAAAACATTGGGAAGAGATTATGTATATGCAGAGATACGTATTTTCTAGGTTAGTAATATCATCTGTATGCCTTCAACATATTAAGTTGTATATCTTGGAAAATCTCAAAAATAATAGAGGTATTAACTTAAGTTTTATATACACCAGAAATAATTTTGTGCTAGGAGAGTCTTAAGAACTCTGGCATATTAACCCATGTTCTGTGCTGAATTGTGTCTCGAATATTCAAATGAACTACCAAAACATATGGAAATATAAACAAGATACTATATTAGGTAGCTGAATTCTTAGAGGACTCAGTTCCCCAATCATACTAATGCATTGGAAGCTTGATTCTCAGTGTGGCTAAGTTAAAAGGTAATGGGACTTTTTAAGGTTAGGCTTAGTGTATGGTAATTAGGTCCCTGAGTACTCCTCCATCAGAAGGTATTGATATATGTCTCAGGCAATGAGTTTTTTGTTGCTTCTGGCTTTGTGATGTGGTCATTCTCATTGGCACTCTGGTCCCTCACTAGAACTAAGTCAGTGATATCACACAACCACTGAACTTCCAGGTCTGTGAACAAAATAATTCCCTGTTTACATATTATATAACCTTAGGCATTTTGTGATAACAGTGTAAGATAAATTAATATTAGGTTCATCATCCTCAACTTATGAATTTTTAAAATGCATAAAAAATACTTTTGTTGACATTTCTATTTTAACCGCTATTTTATCTGAAAGATTTACTTTGATAGTAAAAATGCAGAATGACCCAATGTTAATTTTCCCCTCCCGCAAGAAATAGGTCAGAAATTACTCAATTTGCTCAGTCATCACATTCAGTTATGGCTGTAATAGGATGGGTTTTTACTGAATTTTAACAGGTTTTGACTCTTTTTTTTTGAAGGTATGCTTACATTATGTAATTGTTTATTTTATAAAATGTGTTCTCTGCCAAGTCACATGCGTATATAATGCTGTCTCATCATACTCACATGCCTGCATTCACTGGTAGGAGAGCAATCTGTCACCATTTATGAATCATCATTTCCCTTTCTGAGTATCTGCACTGATATAACTCCTTGCTCTGTAAAGTACTTGAAAGTTGCTGCATATTTTTCATGAATGGAAGTCTATTTTCCCTTCTGTATAGTCCTTTGGCATTTTGCATGGCCCATTATATTTCTCTTGTAAAAATAAGGGTTTGTCTTCTAAAACTATTCTGTTGCTCAGGTTGCAGATTTGTACATTAAATTGTTAGTTACTAAATATTAAGACTGGAACATGATATGACACTTCAGTTATAGCAAAGGTAAATTATGGTATGCGGCACTATTATAAGGTTTACTATTTTTATGGTGACATTACCCATTCTATAACCACAAATAAGTATTTTCCAGTATGTGTGTAGTCTTAAGGAAATTGTGTTGCAGCTTGTAATTACTTGCACTGAAATCCCTCTTGTCAGACTTAGGACTTGCACGGCCTCAGATGCACTTGGTCGGGAGTCAGTAGGGGATTATGCTGAGCAAATTTTTCTAAAACTTATTAAAACTGTGATGCTTACTTTAGACTTTCAAGAATACATTTGTCTTATTCTGGGATCAATAGAGATCCAGAAAGATAAAGAGAGAGACAGAGAGACAGAGACAGAGACCAAGAGACAGAAGAAAGAAATGTCAGCTGACATCAGTAAGCGCTTGGGTTCCCTCAGAGATGTTCTGTGTGTATAATGACTGTAAAATCTAAAATGACAACAATTAAAAGATGAGAGTGTTGAGAAAGTAGATGACATGGATGTGAGGACTGACTTTTTTTCCACCACTTCAGAGTAAATTAACTGGTGTTTGATACTAATTCTATTAAGATTTTGCATTTTCATACACAGTTCTCACTTTTACCTTTATACTCTACATTCATTTCTGCTTTTGAGCCAGGCATCCTTTCAGAGGATGAAGCTACATGCAAATAGTTTCCCTGATTAGAAATGTCCTTAAATATTTTCTACTCATTATAATCTTGCTTCTGCGTTTATCTTTTCTTGTCTCCTCCAAATCTTTATTTCAAAGCATTTTACAAAGCTTATTTTATTTTTAAATGCTTTGTGATTATTATTTGTTGCATGTCGGCATTTTGCTAAATCTTTTTGTGTCAAGAATCTTGCCTTACAGATTTGAAGTGCTCATAGCAGGTGCCGGACACCCTGTGCTCACTGTGTGTTTATTAACTCATGGCGTCAAGCTGACACTGCTCTAAGAATGCTTTCATCTTTCCTCTCTGCTCATCCAAATGTCTGACCCTACAGGAGTCTACTGAAAACACAGACAGGGATCTTCCTCGTTATTTCTGGTGAACTCTACTCTCAACGGCAAGTTTTCACCTCTAATCTGACAGTTGTTTAGAGCGTGGAAGGAGCTAATATATAAGAAAAAGACTTGCGATAGAATCATGACTTGGATAGCTTTAATTGTCTGGGAACCATTTAAATCCTGTAAGACACAGAGAGGGCAACAACTTAGAGTAAAATGGGGACTTGAGACTTGTGGCTCTCTGAAGTGTTTATGACTGGGTTTTGGGGATCATTGAAACTGCTCCAAATCAGTGGCCCTGGCTAGTCCCACTAACAAAATCAACATAAAAACACCATTGATAAAAAGGGCTTTTTTTCATAGTTTATCTCTCTCTGTCTGTCTCTCTGTCTCTGTCTCTCTCTCTGTCTCTGTCTCTCTCTCTCTCTCTCTCTCTCTCTCTCTCTCTGTGTGTGTGTGTGTGTGTGTGTGTGAATGTGGCCATGTACACACAACAGCATGCATGTCTCTTGTTCAGCACTGCACTCCCCAGTGCCTACAAATTCTCGGTAATTCTCTTACATTTGCCCCCTTTTCACTATAGGTGCACAGGGATCACCTCTGTAGCTGGCTTTAAGTAGGTTCTGGGCATCTGAATGGTGGTCTTGATTTCATGCTTGTACAGCAAGAGCTTTATCTACTGAACCATGTAACCAGCCTAGGACCTTTCATTATTATTAGCTGCTACTTAAGCTCGAGCAAGGAGACCTAAGTTTGACTTGCTAGCCTCGGTTCTAAGGTCATGGTAAGCAAGCATGTCTCTTGCTTTTCACATTGATAGTTGTTGATGCTTACATGTTTTCTAAGGCAGATTTATATCCTATAAAGATTGAATGTGTCCATCACATATCAAATTAGGACATCACAAAAGAAGCAAAATATATACTTTATGAAGAGTTTGCTTATAGTTTTAGAGATCTTATTGTGTCATGGCAAAGAAAGTATGGTGGAGCAGAAAGGCTCACATGTATCCAGGTACCAAGACAGAATGCTTAAGCTCACAGGCTCTTTCTGTGTTGTCTCTATTTTTATTCCATTTAAGACCCCAGTCCTTGAAATTATGCTATCATATTTAAGTTGAGACCTACTCCTCCTTTAGTTAGTTTCCTCAGGAAGTGTCCTGACACACATACACTTTTTTTTTAATAATTGCATAAGCACCTTTGACTTCATTCAATTTGACAACTAAAATAAATGATTATCTATCATTTGTAAGCTCAACATACAAATCCATCTCCTATAAGTCACAACAACTCACTCTTTGACCCCCAAATATTATGTCAGTCTCATCATGCAAGATGAATTCATGCTATTTCCAAGCCTTCATGGTCTTAAAACTTCTAGTATTGTTTAGAACAGTCTTACAAGTCAACATTCAAAGTGTTCTTTGAGATTAAAAGAAAAAAAATCAGTATGGACACCTTTAAATGCAGAAAGAAAGTTGTACAATTTTAGGATAAATAGGCCTGGTTAACCTGTTCTTCGTAAAATGGAAGAACAGAAAAATAGCAATGAAAGATTGCATGACTACAATACCAAAGAGTAGTAGGTTCAACATTGAATCCTGTAGCTTCATGTGATGATACAGGGCAAGCCATAGTCCCTACATCTTCCGATTTGCAGTATGAATGGCCACCTGAGTTAGTTCTACTCAATTACCTTCCTTTGGCAAAGGTTTCACATTTTGCCATCCCCCACGTCCTGGTCTCTCTAAATGGTCTTAACATTTTATTCTCTAGGTTGCATTCATCACAATCTCAGGAGCAACTTATGAGAATCTTAACCTTGACACAAATTGCCTCACCTGTCAGCCCTTAGTTTAAAGTCTGAATATAATCTTTCATGATCCCAAATACTATGCTATACATGCCTGCAAAATTATCACTACATGAAAAATGTAAAGGTCTTTCACCAGTTCAATAAGTAACCAGATACCTAGACCAAGATCAGATCAAAATTAACTTCTTAGGTGGTTCTATGTCAGAAGGTTGCCCAGTAGTATATTTTTCTTAAAAGTAAATATAAAATAAGTTTAAATTTTCCTAATTTTCGTGGTCTGATAGATAGGATCAGTCCCATTCCAGAGATCTTCTCAAAGGTCTTTATTGCTATCACAATCAAAATACTTGAATTCTTGGAATCTGTGTTTATCTGTGTAGAAACCATGTCTATTTGATCTTCAATTTTACATTGTTTTTCGATAAAACTAGAAGTTTTATATAATAACCATGTCAACACCCTGTATACTGGACTGCCTTGAAATGTCCTCTATAAGATTATTTAGTCACTTTAAAACTTCTCAGAACCTGGGGCAAAACAATAAAAGACCGAGTCCTTTGAAATCATTAGCCAAAACAAAATTTTCATCTTTTCAATTATTCAAGTCAGGTAAGTTTTACAGTGTTGAGAAATGAAACAAATATAATAACTATGCTATGTGGGTGTCAGTATAGACCAGGAGAAATAGAAAAGTGAGCAGGTCCCATGGAATACTATGGACCCTAATGAACTACTTGAGTTATTCTGAGCAGAGAACTGATGTCAGTTTACACATTTTTAAAAATGACTTTCTCTTCTAAGTTAAAGAGGTGCTGTAAAGAGAGATCAGAAGTTTATTGACCAAGGTGACTTTAGCACACAGATGGGAGACTTGGTTGCTTAGATAAGGATACAAACAAAAAGGTTGACAAAAGAGAGAAATGACCACACAGTAGAACTTATTGGAGAAAGATCTAATAAGGATTCAGATTATATTGTCATTATGAAGGAGAACAGAGTTGGAGAAAGCACTGAAATTTTTGTTATGAATAAATGGATGAATGGTAATCAGAAGGTAAATAGGCCTCTAAGCAAAGATATTGTTGGGTATGGGCACCAGTAGAAGATCAGAAAATTCTGTTTTATGAATCTTAAATATGAGATATGACAAAAAGTTAAAAATAAAGTAATTGGTACTTATCTTGGTTGTTTAAGACTACATAGTTGTCCAAGTAGAAGTCTGCTCCTCTCCAGTAAAGTTTCTGCACAATTTGTTCAAGCATCTCCTGATTACTAGATTTTGAATTTGTGATGAGGACACTTTCTGGTATATTTATTCCAAATATCCTATATCCTTGATAATATAACTGAGTCATATCAAGTACTCATACCCTCATTTCTCCCACATACTTATCTCACTAAACAAGAAGAAAAGGAAAGCAACTGTATTAAGAAATAATACAGCTATGTTACGGATATATTTTTATTTGCAAATACAGTTCTACAAACAAGTGAGTCAAATTTAGTAGAAAATATTTATTAACATATATATGGTTCTAGTGAGTATATAAAATTTTAGCAATACTTAATCAGCAAATTTTCTTTATAGATATTTTCTTCTTGAATGTGTTATATACACATGTATACATTTTCATACATAGCTGATTGCAGATATTAATTTATTTAGGCAAAACAGAAAAGTATTAATTAAAAACAAAGTTGTTTAATGAAAGAATAGATATCCCTGTAGGAAGGACAAGAAACAGCCACTTTCTCTAAAATAGAGATTGAATTTTTCTTGTTAAAGCATTGAACAAAGCATAGCATGCATGCTGTGATGTCAGTGGTTCAAATATGCTGATTTTTGTCCTTGATCTTGTAATTTTACTTCCTAGACTTCTAATAGAAAAACACAGTGCACAGATGAAGACATTGCACTCTCTGCGAATGCATTCCACAGGGACTATAGTATTACTCTTCCAGTAGTAATTTGTGGGTTTCTAAGAGAACACATGTGAAAGGAGAGCCTTCTTATGGATTCAGGGAATACTAAACTATGAAAATATGTAATGATACAGTCTATACATACATCCATCCACAGGTAATGACATGTACTTAGAGGGAAGACAAATTGAAAGACACATCTCAACAGATGTTCACTGTCTTAAAAATGGGCAACAATATTTTTCCCACACATGATAAAATTTAACATATCAGAAATACCTTATTTCTTATCCTTTTATATTTTTTGTCTTAACTTTTGTTGTTCAGAGTTATATGTATAAAAATATGAAGTGAATATCCATAAGTAATGTTTTCAAATATCCTTTACTACAACACACTGTTGTCACTGTGTTATTATTATTCATTGTTGTGCCTAATTTGCACTCTTGCTATACCTACATTGTATGTTAAATTTGTCATAAGTTTGCATATGTAGAAAAATCATGGAAAGTTTGATAGAATTCAGAGCTTCAGACACATATTTGGGCTCTTGAACTATATTTTCTACAAATAAAAGGGGTTATGGGCATTGTTTTATGAACCAAATATTGTATTTTTCTAGCTGTGAGAAAAGTCTCTTTACAGCTTGTTAAAATTTAAGGTATATGTGCTTTCTCCTCTGCTGAAAATGTCAGTGATAGGAGAGGGATTTAAAACACATTTGGAAAAACCAGGATCATTTATTCTTTGGAAAAGCCATCATTTAATCTATCTATTTGCCTGCCTGACTATCTATCTATCTATCTATCTATCTATCTATCTATCTATCTATCTATCTATCTCTGTCTATTTCTATCATCTTGATTCTCAGTAGCCAATTAATATGATTGTCTGCAAGTCAACAAAATGTTCTATTTTTTAGCTTTTTGAGGAAATCTTACTTTTGGCTCCTTTTTTGAGACAGGATTTATTTGGCGCTGCTGGCTGGCCTCAAACCTGCTATATAGATCAGGTTGGCCTTGATGTTAGAGAAATCCACCTGCCTCTGCTTCTAAAGTGATGGGATTAAAGATATACTTCACCATGCCCAGGTGATAATCTCATTTTTAATATAGCTTCTGTGTGAATTATATATTTCCATTAATTAATCACTGGATACAGGGAATTTCATACTTTCATTCTGGAGATTCACTGCTGTAACTTGAGAGAAGTTAGGTTATACTGAAGGATCAAGGGGTCAACAAAGTCAAATATACACCTGGACCCATGTATAGGATGTGTGGTGGCAGAACAACAGATGGCAAAGACCAGGAGCTTTTAATGTGTTGAAATGAATTATAGCATACCTTAGTCCCCCTTTTCTAAATACATAATATCAAAACCTATTTCAAAGGTCAAAGTGTTAGTGGTAATTCAGTATGCCATGTAAGTGCTACATAAACATTATGAACAGAATCTTTTAGTTTATATGGAAATTTTGCTCTCATTGTATTTGAAATGCTATTGTGAAAAACCATTGATAGTATATTTTAAACTTTACTTAAATGATTTAAATGACCCAAACACAGATAACATCAGACATGTCATTTTCTTTACTTGGTTTCATTACTTCTTCTAACATCTGACATTTTTTTGTTTTAGAGATATTTTGCTATCACACTGATAACTGTAATGGGCAAATCAAAGCCTCCATAATCCTACCTGGTCCCATGTTACTGATTACAGGTATCCTTCTAGAGTTATTTTTCATTGCATGGTGAACACATATACCACTTCACAACTTGTCCACAGTAATTTTAGTATAATAAAATTCTTTAATCAAATAAAGTCAATTAAAGTAGTTCATCATTCCAATTGAAAATTAAATCCATGAGAAAGACATATTTTGATACATGGCTTTGATAGTAAACAGAGACAGTGCCACCTATTGTATGGAATGAAGTAGATCTGGGAAAGAAAAGAAATAAAGTCGGAACTGTTAAATACCAGATCTCTACTCCCTCTGTGTCAGACCAAACTGTTCTTAGCGCAACTATAAGCATATGAATTGATAAATCTTGTTCCTATGAATAACCTGAATAAAAATGGCCTTTTCTTCATAGCTTGTGTGAAAGTACTTCTTTCATAATTTGTTTAAGAGACAAGGACCATTAATGTAGACTGTAGTCTTTCTATGATGGCCTGACACTTCTAATCTACCAACATGCCTAGCAAAAATAGTAAATAATAAAAGAGACTACAAATCTCGTATATAATATCACTTAAGTGACAATGAGTACTATAGCATATCTTGTTATCTGCTCTATTTATAGTGTCTTAGTCAGGGTTAGAATTGCTATGATGAAACACCATGACCAAAGCAACTTGGGGAGAGAAGCATTTATTTAGCATATGTTTGCATATCACAGTTCATCCTCAAAGGCGGTCAGCACAGAACTTAAACAGGGCAGAAACCTGGAGGCAGTTGATGCAAAAGTGCTGTTTATTGGCTTACTCCCCATGGCTTGCTCAGCCTGACTTCTTATAGAACCTAGGTCCAACAGCCCAGGAGTGGCCCCACAAACAATAGGCTGTGTTCTACCCCATCAATAGTTAATTAAGGAAATCAGTACAAGTATACCTGCAACCGAATCTTGTAGAGACATTTTCTCAAGTGAGCATCCTTTTCCTCTGAAGACTCTGGTTTCTGGAAATTTGACATGAAACCAGCCAGTGCACAGCAATTACTTGGATGAGGCAGACACTATAAATTTCCTACTGTATAATCTTGTATCCTCTTGCTATTTTCATGTGCGTAAATCCCTGGTACCTTTCTTTTCCATCTATTAGCAATGTTGTCTGTTCTGAAGGAGTCTCAGATCATCAGAGTGACCTTAAGACCTGTTCCATGTTCCCTGATAACAAAAAAATGCCTGTAAGTCACTGACCCCTGATGGCGGCCCTTAAAACAACTGCAAGATAGTAATTCTAAACACTCTATCTTCTGATAAGTATAGCTCCGGGAAGTGACTGATACGAGTTGTTCCACAAGTTTACACCAAAGATACTTTCCATGGGACATGTTTGATAGGATTTTCCCATATAATATCTTTCTTTTCTTATTCACTTTGGGAATTTAATTGTTTCAAATCATAGATCACATGTATATGTGGATATGTAGATGATAGACAGATAATTGATATGCATATATATAGGTGATAGGTAAATAGATTGATAAAGTTGTGTAAATTTGAAATATAGGTGATATGCATATAGATAGATCAAATCTAGATAGAAGTAGGGAAGGATAGATACAAGCATAAATACATAGACAGATGATAGATACATTGATGCATAGATAGATAGGTACATTGATACGTGATAGATATATGACAGAAAATAGGAAAATTGAATCTTGTCAGAGTCTGTGTATAGAAATTTGGTCCTTGAAAATAGGCTACATTATCCCACAAGAATTCAAGGGTTAAGGAAAGACAGGACTCAAGATAAGAAGCTGGATGTGTAATATCAGAAGTAGTGGAAACTCAGTATTTGTGACAGGAAGAAAAGTAGTAGGTATTCAGACAATGCACCATGATTGTGCATGAGAATTTACCATAAAAGAATCTAAAACATTGTTGTGCTATAAATCTAGTGAGTTTACATGAACCAAACATTACAGGGTAGAATTTTAAGGTGGTTTGTGTTTTGGCTTTCATTTTGAAGTTGTGATTTATTTTTCACAGCCTGTTTCCCAGTATTCACAAGGACGCCCAGCATACCAAGGTGGAAGAGCATTGTTGGCAAGGATCATTGGAAGAAATGTTTTCCAAACTATTCTAAAAAGGGGAAAAGGTTCACCACTAAGATGAACAAGCAGAACATATTTACTAGAAGTGTTTGACTTTGTCTTCCCAAACAAATACACAGACAAAACCTTTTCTGCATTCACCAGCCAATAGCAAGTAGAGTAGTAGAGAGTAAACATATGGAGCGTTCGCAGATATAAAAAGTACCAGAATTCCTTGACCTATACCTGCAAAACTCACACCAAGAAAATAACTCTTGAGTCAGTTATTTAGAACTTCATTAGCACATCTTATTCCCAAAGTATTCTTGAAAGTAGCTAAAAATATTTGATGAATCAACAAAATTTATTAGATAGATATTTATGAAGCAAGTTTAATATTTGAGTATTATATTTTAAAGAAAATACATAAGACAGTCATTTATCTTATGCAAAATTACATAAACATGTTTCTATCCCTTATGTATCTTATGAGTAGACTTTCATGCTGAATGGAGGCAGAGTATGAGACAAGGGGGAGGGAGAGTGTCTGTGCATTTCTATAATTGCTCTTTTCTCCCCAGCATTTCCCTGCCTCTGGTTCTCATGGATTTTCATCTCAGTCCTAACAGTCATTAGATCAATGATTTTCTCAAAAGGATGCTTTAGGATTTTCAGAATAATATCCCATGCAGGCTCCCTGGTTGTTGGTTCAGACTCTGTGAGCTCCTGTGAGCCTGGGGTAAGTTGTTTCTGTGAGTCTTTTTGTGTTCTCTTTGGCCCCTCTGGTTACTACAATAGTTCGTCCCTCTCTTCATCAGGATTCCCAGAGCTCAGCCTAATGTTTGGCTGTAAGTCTCTGCATCTGTTTCCATCAGTTACTAGATGAAGGCTCTCTGATGACAATTGGGGTAGTCACCAATTTATGACTGTAGCAGAATATCGTTAAGTATCATTTTCTTGGCATTTTTTTTTCTCCAGTCATGTTTTGTTCTATCCCTATTCTCTGGGCCTTCCAGCCTCAGGGTCCTGGCACTCCAGGCACTGTCAGGGATGGGCTCACTCTAGCGGTATGAATCTAAAACTGGACCAATCATTGGTTGGCAACTTCCACAATCTCTGCATGACCCTCAGTCTGCAACCTCTCGGGTTACTTCCCGTAGACAGGACAGGCTGTATGTAGTTCAAAGGTTATGAGACTGGGTTGGTGGCTCAATCCCTCCACTGGAACTCTTGTCTGATCACAGGAGATGGCCAATTCAGGCTACATATCCAGTATTGATAGGAGTCTTAGCTAGGGTCATCCTTTAGATGCCAGGGAGTTTCCCTTGTACCAGGTTTCTATCTGACCCCAAATGCCCCCGCACCGGTTCCAGTCACCTCTTTCTGTATTCCCCTTCTATCCTCCCCTCAACCTGATCCCTCATGTTCCAATTACCACCCTCCACACACAGTCCACCTGGGAGATCTCTTTTATTTCCCCTTCCTAGGGAGGAGATTCATGTGTAGCCCCTTAGACCCTCCTTGTTACCAGCCTCTCCAGGGCTGTGGATTGTAGCATGGCTATCCTTTATTTTATGACTAATATATGCTTATGAGTGAGCACATATCATGTTTGTCTTTCTGAGTCTGGAAATAAATGTCATTTTTTACAGACCATTTTAAATTATTTACTACATTATCAAGGATTACATAAACTTTTTCAGATGGTATGAATTAATTAGAAGTCCTAAACTAATATTTATAAAATTCATAGAACTAAAATATTGGAATAAAAATATGTAGTGATTCAATTAAGGCAGAAAACTTAAAGTACAGAAAGCAAGATTATTTGTCATTTTGTTAATACTGAAGATGCCTTGAAAATTGTTCCTCTTTATTAGTTCTTCTGCTTAGAAGTATTGGGAATGTCTATCATTCTCCTCAGAAGTATAGTCCACCTAATTTCTCTACTCATGAGTCAAATAACTAGTTATAAAATTTAAATATATTCTGACCATTTGTCAATTTGTATAACTTTAAATGTCCCCACAACTGTCTATTGGGAAGGATGCATCCAGAATCATTTCCGGTTTAGTCTGATTTAAAGTATTTTATCATTCCAATAGAAAAAAGTGCTGCTGCCAATTACATTTTTTTCTTCAAAGAAAACCCTAGCATGTTGGTAAAAGTGAATATATTGCTTATGCTTTTCAAATTACAGTCACACCCATCAATCTACCTTTAAACTTAATAGGCTTACTTGCAAGAACTACTTAAATACTTGAAGTTAAATGCTTGTTAAAGTTTCACTTCAGTTTTTCATTTTTATATCTTAAAGCATCCTTTAGCATTATTTTCTCAATAAGTTGGAGCAGAAATCCCAGAGATAATTTTCCATGAAGTAGTTAGTCGGTGGCACTTTTTCTGTACTTTTCTGTAGTCAAAGTGATACTGCTTTGACTCTTAGCCAAACTCTAACAACCATTTTGCTGTTTCCTTTTTTATTAGTCACCTCTTTTATGCCATAATAAAAAGGTTTGCTATTTTGATTAAATATATCCTATGGACTATATATTATATAGGAGGGCTAGGTTCATTAGCTCTCTTTATTGTTACCTTTAGATAAAAACACACTCAAAAATAGAAGGGCTCATATCTTCAAGCTGACAGGTAAATAACATGGATGTGTCATGTATAACATGGATGTGTCATGTATAAAATTCACATGCAAAAAGTTAATGGTATATTAAATAGTTTCCAAGGCATTTTTCTTGAATGCAGCCATGAATCAAATGTACAAAACACAAATGATAAAAGAGATTTGATAACCGAGTTAGAAAAAAATTAATGGTAAATTTAGGAATATGACACTGCATACTTAACATTTATAGTGATTCTGACACTATCCTATTTGTTTTTCAGGCATACTGCATTAGCTTTCTGTTGACAAACCTTGATCCCTCACTCTCTCCTTTACGGTCAAAGCTCTTAATATGACCTGGTTATTTGTCTATTTTTAAACTCATGTGTTGAAATCTATTCTCCAAAGTTATGATTTAAAGTGTGGCAACTTTGTTATGTAAGTAAATTTTGGACAACCCTTATGATTGGGAGGACTGGCTTTAATTGTAAAAGATTCCAAGAAAGTATCTCGGTTTGTTTTGACTTATAAAGGTACCACCTCTGAAAATGTGAACCCTCACAAGACTCTAAGCATCTGCCACTCTAATCTTGAAGTGTTTGATCTCCAGAAACATAACAAATAGCTTTATATTGTTTATAAGATAAACAGTTTATGGAATTTTACCATAATCACTTACCTTGACTAAATGGTTTCAGACTTTGGTCAATTTTTCTCTCCTATTCCCTTCCTCCATGCTTAAACTGGGTCTCAACCTTGGGTGATATTTTGATTAAGCAGATTTTTTTCATAATTAACTGTAGCATTACTTTGCTTGGGTCTGGCGGGCATGTAGGACACAGTTAGGGCAAAGAAGTGACAATATGTTACCAAAAATTCTAGATGAAAGCTAATACTTCATCAGTTGATTCTACCTGAGAGATACCAGGCTTGGTACTTTTATTAGTCTGAGAATGTAGTCCAGTCAGAGAAGGCAAGGCTGGGAGTAGTTGAGGAAATTAGTTCCAATGATCTTGTTGTTAGTGCACACTTGTGCAGAAAGCCATAGTTCTAAAATTACCAGTTTACCATCCAATAAATTCATTTTATAAATTTGGGGTTAGTTTTTATGTTCAGTACTGGCATTAGAAAATTGTTGACTTGGATTTGATAATAGTGTGAGAATGTAAAAATTAGTAACTTCTACAATATTAAATTTTTATCCTATTAGACATGTCTTCAGATGTATCTAATTTAGCACTGGAAATACTAAGGCAGGTAGAAAGGAATTTCAAGGTCATCATTTGCTTTACTTTTATTTTGATGCCAACCTGGGCTACATGAGGATCTATTTTAAAATAAATAGATAAATAAAATGAAACATAGAGTTGGATACGTATGAATGAGCAAATGGAGTTGGTTAAGCATTCTTTATCCTGGAGAGAGATGCTAGCATGCCTTTTTTTCTTAAATAATTTATCTTTTTCCTTGAAAATATTTTTTCATATTATATATTTTAATCATGGTTTCCCCTCTCTCACCTCTCTGATTCCCCCCACCTCCCCATCCTTGCAGTTACATGCCTTATTTCTCTACCTCTTAGGAAAACAAGCAGGCAAAAAAAAAAATTAAAATAAAACAATTATTCACATAGAGAAAAAGTTTCCTAGAATGAAGTTGATTGTGGTATTTAGATGAGTTCACAGGATAAGGTTATCATAGAAAAAAAATAGACAATTGTAGTGTTTTGACTTTATTTTTCCCTTAGTAAAACCAATAAAACATCAAAATATTTAATGTAATACCACTTGGAAGAATAAGCAAAAACTTAATTTTAAAAATTCAAAGCAGGTCAATTTTGTGTAGAATGTACCATTTACAATGCCACGGAACTGGAAATCCAAGGCCTTCTGTGATGGAAATTATATCCACAGCTTGTTAGAGCCTGGGACCCGGTATAATCAAGGGCTCTGTGTCAAGCATTTCGTTCATTGCAAGGGGACAATTGCTTCTGTTGACTTATGACCAGAGAGGAAGAGATGATATAGAGTTTTTCTGCCCAGACTTTCAAATTACCCACTGAGTGGAACACAGGAATTATAATTCCCAAAATGAATATAATGTTGTGCTGCCCAAGGAAGCCAGAAAAAAAGGTTAGCTAGAATAAGCCTTTAGTTTTTTCTTTTTTTTTTTAAATCCAGAACTCTTGTTACTTGCAATTACAAGAGTCCTTGAATTAGTTCTTATAGATCCTTAGTTTTATATGTGTATAGGAATGAAAACCATATTCTTTCCAGATGGCTTCAAGGATTAAATAAAACCATACAAATGAAGAGTCCAGGGCAGTGTCTAAAAAATAATTGAAATTTGTAATAGTGACAGCTATTATTAGTGTGGGTATTTCAAAACTTGAGGAATGATAATTTATATAGTGAATAATACCTTTAGGATATTCATTATTTTTGGAACTACGAATGAAGGTAAACATATTTTAAGTTAGCAATCATACAATGAAATATTAATTGAGCTTGGACTTTTCTATATGCATTTTTCTGTCAACATGTGATTTCAGAGCTATTCTCCCTGTTATATTTAATATTAAATGCTTTAAGCATTTATTTGACCCTTAGCTTGCAGCATCAGTATTTAACGTACTGCAGATAACATATTTATTTATGTTATTTCATGTACAAAGTATCAATTCATGAGAATCATCTTTAAGGCTTTTGTTAATTAAAAATGTGTATGGTGTTTTGTCTGCATGTATGTCTGTGCATCATGCTGCATGACTGGAGATCAGAAGATGAAGGTAGGATCCCTAGATGGTGGTGAGTTGCCACGAGGGTGATGAGAACAGAATCCATATCCTCTGAAAGAGTGGTCAGTACTCTTAATTACCAACTTATTTCTTAACCCCAAATCCTCTTCTTTTGAAACCATAAATACAAAATTATATTTGGAAAATAAATCTATCAAATTAATGCAATTTTTCATTTCACATGAATATCCAATAAACTGGAAAATTTATATTTGAATTAATGTCCTTAATTCATAACCTATGCTACCAAGATTTTGTGATGTTTAAAGGTTACCTTTTTGTCTTTGCAAGCTTGCTTTTCTTTAAGATAATACCTCACTACAGGCTGGACATGTCATGTCAGCCCTCCTGCCTCAACCTCTACAGTGATAGGGTTTCTATTTTTTTTATCTTCCACTAACTCCTCTTCAAATTCTTTCACATTATATTGAAACAATTACAGGGGTCCCTGCCCTCAGGTCAAGCATTACACTATTTTTTGAGTATAATTGCAATTTTTATGAAGATACAAATTTCTGATCAAGTTCCTTAACCGAAAATGAAGATAATAGCATAGGAAAAGAAAACAAATCATAGGCTATAAATAAATTAACAGAGTAAAACAGATAATCTTACCAAAAGCAATCTACAAATTCAATGCAATGCCCTTCAAAATCCCAACAAAATTCTTCACAGACCTTGAAAGAACAATACTTAACTTCATATGAATAAGCAAAAAACCCAGAATAACCAAAATAATCTTGTACAATAAAGGAACTTCTGGAGCCATCACAATCCCTGACTTCAAACTCTACTACAGAGCTACAGTTCTGAATACAGCCTGGTATTGGCATAAAAACAGACAGGAGGACCAATGGAACTGAATCAAAGACCCAGATATCAATCAACACACCTACAATGTCTGCATATATATATTGAATCTTTGTTTGGCATTTTTGTGGAGCTAGTATGTCTTTGAACTTTTTTGCCCTCTCTTGGGGCTCTTTTTGGGTTGCCTTGTCCAGCCTTCATTTGAGGGCTTTTGGTTTGTTTTATTGTACTATCTGCTATACTCCCATGGTACCACCAGTTTGGATCACTGTCAGTCTTGACTTGATTTATGTTATATCAGTATGTAATCAAGCTGAATGCTATATGATGTTCATCCATGTTTTGAATGTGGCATGAGGTCAGGTGTACAATTTTCCACCTTGCACCTATAAGGTTTAGTATTTTTAATATTTTGTATTTTCAGATAGGGCTCAGGGGTGACTTGAAGGTCACTTAACAGCATTATAGTACTTATTCAAAATAATGATCACTAATGTTCAAATGGATATGACTTTTGAAATAAAAAATATAAGCTAATAAGCATGGTGGACAATTTATGGAATTGATTAAATAGGAATTCAGTTAACTGACAGACAGAACTCATCCTTTACTGGTGACAAATATAGGCCATGGTCTGGTATAGGAGGTCCTTCTGTATTTCTGTGGCTTTCATTGGTTAAATAAAGAGAATGCCTTGGCCTTTTGATAGGGCAGCCCTTAGGTGGGTGTAGTAGACAGAACGGAATGCTGGAAGAGAGAAGGCAGTGTGGCAGACGCCATGGATCTATGGCCTGAGATGGATGTAGGTTAGAATCTTCCCGGTAAGCCATGACCTCGTGGTGATACACAAATTACTACATATGGGTTAGTTTAAGATGTGAGAGTTAGCCAAGAAGAGGCCAGAGCTAATGGGCCAGGCAGTCATTTAATTAATACAGTTTCTGTGTAATTATTTTGGGTATAAGCTAACCAGGCGCCAGGAATGCAGCCCTCTCCTCCCTACTACAATGGTCTCTTTCCCAATGTTTATTGACTGCTCTGATTGTGCTCTACAACCATAACAGAATTTGATGCTGTAAACCACCACTGAGGGAGATCATCAGGTATTCTTCTCAGTAATCAGAAAAGAACGCCTCCCAGAAGCAAGCAAGCACATTTGATGTGTAAATGCTCAGGTGACAAAAGGCCTGTGTGCCTGAAATGGGACAGCTAGTCACGGACTGTGTTGATAAATTGTCAAAAATCTGATTTCTCATAGCCGGTTGGCCTCTGAAAGCACATGATGTTCTAAGAACCCAGGAGTCAAATTGGTACCAGCTGAGGAGATGGCTACCGGGCTGAGTGCCAAGGAAAGTAGAAAAGATGTAGAAAAAAATGGACAAATTCAGAGTAGAAGTAAAAAAAAGTAGAGCATAGCAAAGTGTTATTCAGTAGTTGTTTTAAAGGGTACAAGTGAAGAGATTTTCATGTGCTGCCACAACGCTCAAGAGATGTCCTCTCATTACACTCAGGGGAGGAGTACAAGCCTTCCAACTGGCTACAGGAGGAGCATACTGAGAAACCTCAGCCTGTCACATACAAGATTTCCATAAACTGACATTCTACATTTGGCTCTTTCTTAACTAGATGGTACCAAAAAACCCTGAAATCCAAGATCCATCACTGGAACCACTTATCTTCTTCAGAGTTACATTTGATGTTTATTATTCAACACAGAAAAATTAGAACTGGTTATTTAATGAAGTGACAGTTGGCTGTAGGCTGAAGCTATGTGCTCTCATTTGAAATGGCACTCCTTCTGCAAAAACCTATACATGGAAATCTAAGCTTTAATGTTGCTTCCAGATGTTCTTCTGGCAATCTTTTTATTCACTCAGATCTGCTTTTCATACTATGGGAATGATTATATACTGCAGAATAGAAATGTTGTTAAGTCTAGAAATGGATAGGATATACCAGAGAAATGTATTTAAATGATTTTCCAGACCAGTGATACAGATGGCAGGAAGAGTGGGGACTCCACCCACAGCCTCATTTCCTTATTTGTATACATGCCCCTCATTCAGTAATTGACTTACTCTTTCTCTGACTTATGTGTTTGAGAGCAAAGGGATCATTAATGAAGCCACATATATTTTGAAAAGTGATTAACCAGGTGTAGAGGAATTGGCAAGTGCTCAGAAAATAAATCTTGGTGTTTGGAGCAAAGCTGAACTATTTCAAAATTGTATTCAGTGTACATTTCAGTGATCCAATGAACTAAGGAGATCTCTATTTGTTCAGCTGGAAAGATGTTCCTCTTGGCATGGAAGCAAATATAAAAAAGCAATGAGAGAAAGTGAAAACATTTTCAACATAAGGAACAAATATACTGATAGAAAACCTTTTTATAATCATTTACTTATTCTTATATATTTTTGTTTCTGAAGTTATTCTAAAATTATTTATTAGATGACTATTTAGAAAATGTTTGACTTGGCACCAGTCCTCACATCCTATACACAGCTTTTCTATATTACTTTCCCTCCCTCTTTCCACTGTATTTCTGTTTTAATAACCTAAGTTACCAAAATGTTAAGCAAGTTGTCATTATAAATCACTGACACAAGTCTGTCAGATAAACAAATGGGTGCTGAGGTTATGGCTTAATGGGTAAAATGCTGTCTGCCCAAGCACAAGGACCTGAATTTGGATGCCTCTCACCCAAACTAAAGCAGACCTGGTGGCACTTGTCTGTAACTACATCGCTGGAGAGCACTGGTGGGAAGATCTCTGGATTTTATTACCTGGACAGTCTAGACGAAACAGTGAGACTGAGGTTCAGTGAAGGGCTCTGTCTCAAAAACTAAGAGGAAAGCAAAAGAGAACAATTCTAGAAGTTATTCTCTGGACACCACACATGCATACACAGACAAGTGTACCTGAACATGCAAGTATATGCAAATGCATGCACACACACACACACAAACACACACATGTGTGTGCACACACCTAGAACAAATATACCAATGAATAAATGAATCGGAAAGTTATGAGAGTTATAAGGTGCATATAGGCCTTAAATATGACAATATTTTTAAATTATCACTTATATTCTCATTTTATAGAAATTATAATTATTAGAGAATAAAAATTGCAGTTGATATGAAAAATAATGCTTTCTATGATGTCATTATTGGAAAAATAATAATTAAATAGCATATGTTCCCTAAACTTTGTGGTTTTTTCTTTTATAAATTATTATGTGGAACTAATTTTATGTGGATAGGTTTAATTATATTTCGTGATGCTTGAATCATGATTTCAGTAAAACATATTAAAATTTATTTAGTGATAAATATTTAAGAAGATGTGCATAACATGTATGAGCACACATGTACTTGTATTTTAAATACATTCCCCCACATAAGTACATACAAATATAGACATACAAGAATATATATATAGAGAGAGAGAGAAAGAGAGAGAGAGAGAGAGAGTGAAAGAGATTACATGTAGTGTAGTGTCACATACTACATGACAATATTTACATCATCTGCATAATTGTGTCTTCATACAATGATGGAATTTAAATGTTTCTACTGCGTATTATTACACATCAGATGTGAGATGATAAATACTTGTTTGAGGTATTGATTGCATAAATAAAGCTACTATACTGCCTGCTGTATCTGTATAATACAATTAATCACATGACAGTTACTTTAATAGAAAGTAATAATAACTGGCTATATTATGGATTTAATTATTTATTTTTTCATGCTTATTTTTTAGTGCACTTCTGTCTCCAATTTACTGTATTTTTTTTTCAAGAGGCACCTTGACAGATTGACATATTTACTTAGGATGGTGTAAGTGTACTCCATGGTGCTCATACAAGAATAAAGTCTCCTGTGCGTCTCAGAATATATGGCTATCATACAGCAATGTGTGATTCTTTGTGTTTACTCTTTTTAATAGTTTCATCATGGTCTTCTTTAGAAACAGCTATATAATTTTTCACTATTTTAATAATGATGACTTGTTTTAGTTGCTTCAAATTATTACAACAAATATTTGGAAATTAACTTCTTTGTGAATAGTATAGTGTTAGGACAGGGTTGAGTAAGACACAATTCCCAGCTTAAGAAGAAGATAACAAAATTGAGTGATCAGGAGAAGAGGAATATGAGGTGTTTGGGGCAGGGGGATAAATGTAATCAAAATACAGTTTACAATTCTCAAAGTATCAGTTAAAATGAGGCGGGAAAGAAAAGTATAGCATACTATTGAACTCTAATATAAATGGTAGTCTGTTTAAGATTTTGATAGATTGATATGATAAAGAGCTAAGTCATTACTGATGTCCAGAAAGTCAACTCTCTTATCTCCAGAACTGCCTTTCAGGGAATTTTGTACCACAAAATGGTCTACATTTTACTTTCAAATTTACCATGGCACCATGGAATTTCTGTGACCCAGAGATAAGTTTGTTTAGTGAAAAACAGAAAGTGGTTTATAGATCTTTTGGAAGTTTATCACATTGGGAGCCTTTGAAAAGAGTTATGTAGGAAAAGTAAGGTTGCACTGGTAGATGCTTACTCTACCCCTGAAAGCCACTCATAACTCTGTAGAAATATTACTTCAGGATGTTTTACCAATTTCCCACTAACTAGCTATGTAAATTGTATGAAAACAATTTGTATTGTAGATTAAAAATAGCCTTGAACCAAACTGATGAGCTGGCTCGAGATGAAACGAGAGAATCAGCTCCACAGAGACTTATTTTCTAACCTACACAAAAGGTATCTTATAAATATATGCTGATGATGTATGGAAAGAATCTTCATCCTCTCCTCATAAGTCACAGCAAACACTCAACTTCTGCGTTTTGGTGCTTCTATTAGTGTTATCTAGAGGCCATATGTGGAAATAGTCTAGATAGAAAAATTCTGCAAATTTATATAACATTAGATCAGAGATGGACCAAATGGAAAATTTAATATATTTCAATATGCACCTAGTTTTCCATCACACTCTTAGTATATCTATTAACATATACAATATATGTATTATTACTATATTACATAATATATAATATGTTTACACACATATGTGGATATATACTTACATCATATATATAATATGGATATATATTTTACCCCTGTAGAAAAAACAAATGCCACTGTCCTGTTAAAGAAACATAGCAAGAAAATGACTCTTAGTGACATGCTATTAAACCCATAGGTTAGTGCTTCACTCAGCCATCATCAAGAGAACTTCCTCTTGTAGTAGATGGGAATTACCACGGGGACCCATAATTGCACAATTTGCAGAGAGTGAAAGACTTTGGGGCACTCAGTCCTAAGTGGGATGCCTTTGTCAAATCCCTCCCTCACAGCTCAGGGAGCTTTGTGGAAGAGGAAGGGGAAAGAGATTTTAAGAGTCATAGATGATAGATAACTTCAAGCAAACAGTGTATTCCAGACACAGAGGACCAATATAGATATGAACTCACAGAGACCATGACAGCATATACAGGTTCAAGGCAGGCAGAATCCCAGCACTGGGAGATGGAGAAGTAACTGCTTTCAAAGGAAGCTTTGTTCTCCCAAATGGAGTCTCACTGTGCTTGCTACCCCCACTTAAGGACATGTGCCCTGCTCAGCAGTAGATGGACAACACAATATGAATTCAATGCTATTTTTTAGATGATCTTGTCTAGTAATATTTTGGGCAACTTTTTTTGTTTTTCTGGCCTTTTGCTCGTATGTAATTATTTTCAATTTTATGTTTTCACATGTGCTTTATTTGCATGTGTATGTATGTGCATGTGTGTGTATCTGTGTTTCTTGTACTGTTTTCTTTATTACATTTTTTCATTGTTCGAGAGGGGAATAAAGAAAGACGACAGATTTGGGTCAATAGGGAAGTAGAGAAGAAGACGATCTGTGAGAAGCAGAGGGAGGTGGAATCTTGATCAGAATGTACTGTATGGTAAGTTATTTTTGGAATAAAAAAAGAACATTTACCTAAATAATAATTTGTTATCCCATTTTAAAGAATTTCCCAAGGTGTAGATTAACTGGAGATTCAACTTTAATGATTTTTATTACCTTATGGGTGGTGTAGATTGATTCCCAAAGGTTGACATGGACAATAAACACACAATGAAGTAATATACTATTACTAAATTTGTCCTCGAGCTGTATTTTAGGTAAAGTTATTCTTGTCAAAAGAAAGAGTGGACTGTGTTTGTTACAGGATGGCTGCTTGTTGGTTCCCAGCTGCTCAGCCCCGAAATACTCACACTGAAACTGTATTAATTAAATCACTGTTTGGCCCATTAGCTCTAGCTTCTTATTGGCTAACTCTTACATACTAATTTAACCCATTTCTATTAATTTGTGTATCACCACATGGATGTGGCTTTCTGGCTAAGTTCCAGCGTCTGTGTCCAGCTTGGCTCCATGGCTTCTCTCTGACTCCTACTTCTTTCTCCCAGCATTCAGTTTAGTTTTCCCCGTCTATCTGAGTTTTGCCCTATCAACAGATCAAGGCAGTTTCTTTATTCACCAATGGTATTCACAGCATACGGAAGGGAATCCCACATCATGTGTTAATATAATAGACATGTTTCAATGGTGCAATAAAAGATTTCAACATGTTTTATAAGTTTTTGAATGTCATTTTATTGCCCAGTGCTATTATAAATATATAAAGAACAATATATTGAACCTGTGTTCACCTAGCACTATGGAGAGTCTCCCAGCAGGCCACATCTTCATATTTCTGTACTTTTATTAAGGCCATGTCCTTGTTTATGTTTCCAGGGATCAACAATAAACATCTTTTTTTTTAAAGTCAGCTAAGTATTGCTACTTATAGAAATCTCTCTTGTCTCCAACTTAGAAATATTGATCTATTCCTTTACAAAAATATTTTTATAAAGTTATTTATGTAATTTTTATACAATTGTCTGTTTCTTGGGATGTCAGTTCCACAA